>WEIU01009088.1:233863-250698 GCA_013389925.1 Aegithalos caudatus
GGAATGGTTGTGAGAGGAAGCAATTTTCTGGTTGCTGAAACCACATTTGCACCAGCTGAGGCTTAGCAGCATCTCTACTAGCTACAAATTTTCTTACTTAAACACCTTCCCTAAGCAGCAAAGAGGCTGTGAAGCAACTTCATGGTGAAACCTCCCACCCTTGCTCTGTTTTGGCCTCTGCAAATCCTCTCTGCAGAGTTTGCACACTCTTGTGTGATTTTATCTCTCCCTCTCACCACTGAGGTATCTTCCTGCTAAGAGTTTAATTGAATTGCAGGAGGAGCACTGGCAAGCCTTTCACAGTTTTCCCAGTGCAGGAATTAGGTGGGATTAGCAGAACCATGGCAGGTTCACACTGCACAGCAGTGCGAGTGGTCCGGAATAAGCTCAATTCTCTGTGCTAAGTGATTGCTGCAGGGTGTGGACATAGCTTTGGAATTGGGCACAGTCCTCCATGACCAATTTCTGGTGATGATTAAGAATCTCCTGGTTAAATATGAGGTGTTTTACTTGTGAAGGTGGCACAAGGTGACACTGGTGGCGTTCTCTGAGAGGGTGTGATGTTTATGCTGGTACAGCTTTTTGTGAAGTGATGCCAGTCTTTGGAATCACAGAAAGATTTAAGCTGGAAGGGGCCTTAAAGATCATCTCATTCCAACCCCTGCCATGGGCACTGACACTTCCACTATTCCTGGTTGCTCCAAGCCCCATCCAACCTGGCCTTGGACATTTCCAGGGATCTGGGGGCAGCTACAGCTTCTCTGGGCAATGTGCCAGGGTCTCAGCACCCTCACAGCCAACAATTCCTTCCCAATATCCCATCTAAATCTCCCCTTTTCCAGTTTGAAGCCATTCCCCTTGTCCTGTTCCTCCAGGCCCGTGTCCCAAGTCCCTCTCCATCTCTCCTGGAGCCCCTTTAGGCTTTGGAGGGGGCTCTGAGGTCTCCCTGGAGTCTTCTCCAGGTGAACATTCCCAGCTCTCCCAGCCTGGCTCCATAGCAGAGGGGCTGCAGCTCTCAGAGCATCTCTGTGGCCTCCTCTGGACTCTCTCCAGCAGCTCCATGTCTTCCTTGTGCTGGTTCCCCAGAGCTGGATGCAGTGTCCCAGCTGGGGTCTCACCTGAGCAGGGCAGTGAGGGAAAATCCCCCCCCTCCCCTGCTGCCCACACTTTGGGATGAGCCCAGGAGAGTGTTGGCTTTCTGGGCTGAGGTTGTTGTGCACTCTGTAGTCAAATACTTCCTCGTACCTTTATTTTCTTTGTCCTTTTTTCCCTGTTCAGGTTTTTCAGGTGACGCTTTCCCAGGTCAGGTCATGCTAACAAACCCCTTTCCAGAGGCTGTGGCTGAGATTCCATGTGCTCAGCTTTTCTGCTGAGCAAGGAGATGACCTGGCTGCCCCCAGGTCAGAGATGGGAGAGGCAGAGGAGTCCTGGAATACTTTGGAATTGCTGTTGGAGGGAATGCAGGCTGACTCATGGCAGTCTTGAACACAGGGATGTGCCTGTGGAGCCTGGAAGGGGACACTGCTCCATCCCTTCCTCCTCAGGCAGGGTCTCCTGGAGCTGTTTACCCAGGATTATGTCCAAAATTTTTAAAATATCTCCAGAGATAATTTATGTAGCTCTCTGGTGCATTAATAAAACCATAAGTTGTTTGTATACTGCTGAAGAATGACCTGATTCCGAGTGGAATTTGGATTGCACCTGCCTTGCTGAGATGTGGGAACTAAGCTGACAGAACTCAGTATAAATACCAGCTGTCACTGGATAATTGTGTCCATAATTAATATGTTTGAAAGTGAGAGAAAAGTTCGTTTTCAAGGCAGTAGTGATGTCAGCAGTTAATTGTAGCTTCATTTGTGAGGGGTTGTTGGCAAGCCACAAGTCTGCACCTTTTGGTAAATTACATTTAGCAGGACATCCATCCAGAAACTATAAAAATTAATCACAATTATCTAATGTTCATCTTGAATAATTATCTTATAAATGAAAATTGAGTTTATACCTCAAGTTGAAGTGGTACCCAAAGAAATACCAATTCAAGCAGTGCTGAGTGCATCTTGTGTTATTGGATGCTTTGGACTGTGTGGACACAATCTCTGTTGGATGTCCTTTGTCCTAAAAAATCAAGGATTTAAAAATTCTTTTTTTTTCTTTCCTGCAGTCATTTTTCATTTGGGGAAGATCTTGCCTGAGTTTTGGGGTTAACTCTGGGAATTTCTTCAGCACATCAGTGATCATAAATAACCTTTAGCAAGATTTTCCAGACACCCTCCAGGTTACCATGGCTTTTAAAACAACATTTTTTCCTTACATTTTGAACATCAACTACTTGGATCCTTGAACCTTGACAGAGGCTGATGCTGGTGAAGTGTTTTTTAAGTCTGCTGTAAGAAAAAACATTGGATAGGAGAAGATTGGAACAGATTAATTCAGACACTGCAGGTGAGGTAGAAAGATGAGTGTTAAGGAGTTCATGTGCTCTGGTCATGCCTGTGCCTTAGACTTGCTGCAAATTTTGGCAGATACAATTCCAAAGACTTCACTGGCACTAACAAGTTCTAAAACTGTTGCCAAGTTGCAAAAAAAGTCATTAAGCCTTGTTTATTGTCAAGATTAATGCTTAGAAAGAGCTTGATTCCTTCGGGAAAAGTATTGAAATCCATCCTTGCAGAAAAATGAAGTTAATTTTTATCACAAAAGAAAGTAACTTGACAGCTTAGTCTCTCCTGGCATCTTAAGGCCAACAAGAAACTAATTACAGCATAATTGTGGTTTCTCCTGCTGTTGTCCCATCTGTGTACAGTGGTTTATAAGATATTATAAAAATGATTAAATGGCCATAAGTTAAAAATCTTTGCTGTTTTGCAAATGATTGTGCTTGGAATTATGACTGGAGTTGTGGAGCAAGTTTTTAATCTGCATTTGTAGAGGAACATAATGAAAAATAATGAGTTTATAGTCAGACTTGAAAAATCTATTTATGGGAACTCAAAAAGGAAGAAAAATCTTATGCTGAAACAGTTACCAAAATTTTAATTATGATTTGAAGGATGTCATTTGAAGACATTTTAAAACCTATTTATAAATACGATTCTTTTAGAGTACAGTACCAAAGGCAGTATGGAAAATGAATAATAATGGCAGGAGTACAGTATAAGATATGTGTTCTCCCTTAAAAGGAGATATTCAGTTTATTATTTGGATTCCAAGTTGCTGGAGCCTGTTCTTATGTGTCTCTAGCCACTGATGCTTTATAGGGAATCCTTCATTGCTAAACCAACCAAATATACTGAAATTATGGCTTCTCCTATAAGGCTCATTTGTAGCCTTTTTCTATTATTAAATGCTAAAAGAAAGAAAATTTAAATCAGACCAGTGGCCCATCTGAATTTGGGGAAGGGTTTCCTCTGTGTCTCAGAACTTGTTTCAGTTTTTGGGTGACAGAAGAGAAGGGACCCCAAAATGGCCTTGGAAATTCATTGTTGCCATGGCTCTTCCCAGGAAGGGCACAGTGCCTGGGACAAAGCAAACCTGTCCAAAGAGAGGATTATCTGTTGCTGCAGGATTTGTGCAGAAGACCTGTAGTGATCACAGAGGATAAAGAACAACCCATTGGAAGTGATTTCAGTGCTTTCAAGATGATACTTGTTCAAGAGGTGCCTCTTTTTCACCTTCCCAGTCACCTCCTTTCCCTTTCATCCATCACGTTTGTGATGTACAAACATGGATAAGCAAACAGCTGGCTTGATCTGAGTGGAATATATCAAATTACAGAATGGTTTGGGGTGGGGAAGGGTCCTTAAAACTCATCCCATTCCAACTCTTAACACCTTCTGCTATCCCAGGTTGCTCCAAGCCCCATCCAGCCTGGCCTCAGACACTTCACAGGTCCAGGGGCAGCCACAGCTTCTCTGGGCAACCTCAGCCAGTGTTTTACCAATTCTGAAGTATTTTGGGGAGCACTGTTCTCTTTCCTGTCTGGTACATCAGTTTGCTCCCCAGGAAAAAGTGAGATGGATTACTGAGTTTTTGAATTTTTAAGTAACACACAGCTATGAGTTAGTTCACCAATAAATTGGATTATTTGATGGAATCAGTGAAGTGAGCACGTGGCAGCTTGGTCTGCAGGCTCACAGTTCTCCCTGAAGCCATAAAATAGCTGCAAGTGCTGGAGTTTTGTTTTAACCCCCCTCCAAGGTTTACCTTGCCATTTATCAACTGAAACAATGCAGCCACAGAGAACTTCAAAGTCTCTTTGCTTCACAGCAGTAATCCAGGCAGAGCAGGTTCCTTCCTGTAAACACTCACTTTCCATAGCTCAAAGTCTATTTTTAAGTGTCTTTATTAGGAATCACCTGCTGATGTTGTGTCCAGGAGTTTTTCAGTGTGTATGAGCCTGTGCTGTGGGAAACTAAACCAATCTTTCCATATTCTTAGAGAGTTGGACAGGGTAGATTGAAGTGGTTTTTTTTGTTGATATTTTAAAATGTTTTTACATGCTATGACTTTTTATTCCTAGTAGTTAAAGGTAGACCTTGCACACAGAGCCACCAATGCATATCATGTTTGTCTGATGAATCACTGCTTCAAAATAGCTTATTCCCTTTCATCAGGTTTTTAATTAGCAGTGGTTGAGGATCTGATGCAGATGGAAATATTGTTGATCATCTGAGACTGTTTATTGCAGTGAAAGGTTTACTGCTGATAAGTCTTGTGGTGTCAGCAACAAAAGTGATGCTGGTTCAACATTGCTTACTGCAAGGTAAATGGGGGCCAGTTGAATTGTTTGAATTGACAGGTATTTTCCAATAATCTGAGTGATTAATTATTCCCTATTCTATCTTCTGTCCCACTTGTTTACTGTCTGCTCATCTGCTGGCACTCGAGATTTTTGATACCATGGAGATTTTGGCTGAGGATCTGTGCTGCTCTCATGTGGGGGTCCCTCTTTATGTGGAGCATTAATGTAGCAGTTTCCTTGACAGAAATTTGAAGTGCCTGTTGATAGATTTATATTTTCCTTTAGCTAAAGCCAAAAAATAGAAAGAATTTTTATTTCTGCCCTTTGGTACTTGAAACTTAGGTGCTTTTAAATTTTTTTCCAGTAGTCATTCTGTGAAAACAAGGCCATTTTCTGTGCTGTATGTTGTATGTTTGCTCTTTGCTGTGGCATTTTTCATTCTGGGATTCCCTTGGAATAATTCAGTAAAATATCTATTCCCATTGTATAAACCAGGTGGTCTTTAAGCTAGGAGTATGGAATGGCTTTAGCTGCTTATCCCTTGTTTCTTAATCCTTGATAAAGTGGTCTCATGGAAAGGTTTTAAGATATTTTAGGATAGGACTGAAGATAAAATGTGATATTTTGTGTGTAAGATACATTCTGTCAGCATATATTTGTCAGATTATTGAAATTACTTTGTTTTGCTGAAATATGCCCTCACACCACAGGTTTTAGAGGCTGAGGGATCATAAATAGTGAAGTATTTTATGTGCTGGAGCTACCAGGGGACCTCAGTGCTTGACACAAAGTGCTGCCATCACCTTGGAAGCCTGTGTTGTGGCAAGGGAAAGGTGGCATGAAGACCAAGTGTATGAAAGCCTAAAACTGCAAAAATACAAATGGGGAATTTATCTTATGTACTGCTCATAAGGGCAAAGGTTATGAACTGTTGGAACTGACTATGACAGGTGAGTTCTTGCTGGTAGGAATGAGGATATGTTTATAAAGGAGCAGTGATGGCCAGATGTTGTGGTTGTGTAGCTGGTGTTTGTGAGGTCAGGTTGGCTGTGCAGTGCTTCTTTCCAGCTTTAATATCTCTGAATACTAAGGGGATGTGGTGGCCAGACCTAGTGTGTGGTGTATGATTGTGGTGTGGGTTGGGAGGGACCTTAAATCTCAACCAATCCCATGGGACACCTTCCACTGTCCCAGGTTGATCCAAGCCCTGTCTAACCTGGCCTTGGACACTGCCAGGGATCCAGGGGCAGCCACAGCTTCTCTGGGAAACCTCTGCCAGGGCCTGCCCACCCTCACAGCCAAAAATTCCTTCCCAATATCCCATCTATCCCTGCCCTCTGCAGTGGGAAGCCATTCCCTGTGTCCTGTCCCTCCATCCCTTGTCCCAAGTCCCTCTCCAGCTCTCCTGGAGCCCCTTTAGACTCTTTCTGGTTCCTCAGCAGGAGAAGCTCCATGAGCAAACCTCAGTTCATGTGGCAGAAGGGAAGGAGCCATCTGGGAAAAGACAGGGCAATACTTTGGTTTTGGGCATTAAGAAATACCACCTCCTTCCCCTTCCCTTCCTTCTGAAGGCCTTCAGTGCTGGATGAAATGATTTGTGCTGTGAATTTCTCTTCCTTAGGTTGGGATGACAGGCAGTAAAACATGGAGCAGGGAGTGGGGATGAGAAACACTGAGCTCAGGCTCCACTGCCAACACAGCCTAGGATAAGTCACTGTTCCCCTTTGCTATATCCAACAATGCAGGAGTCATCAACAGACTTGTGATTCTTTTATTTTGTTCAAAAAAATTAAGAAAAAATAAAGGAAAGCTTCACATTTATTCCATCTATTTCTGAGACATCTAGTGTGTGTTGATGGCACAGGTAGCTGAGTTAATGCAGAGAACCACTGGGCAGATTATTCAAGAACCCAAACCCAACTTGATATAAGGTTTATAACATTTAAATGTAGATATTTTAAAAATATTTTGCTGTGGTGGCTTGATAAGACATCTTCAAGAACATAAAGCAAATAAACTCACTGGGCTTGAAACACTGCCTGCTTCGTTGTGTATTGGTAATTGACAGATCTCTGGGCTCATTAGTTAAACTAACCAGGGTTCTTTTTATTTTATTTGCATCAAGTGCAGGGATGTTTATGTGTGTACTTGTCCATGGTTTTCCTTCTAATGAAGGGTTGTTTCCCATTTTGGGTTGTGTCATTTGAAAGGTTTTTGTATCGAATTTTTCCTTTAAGCACTCTAAGTCATTGGAAAAATTTACATTTAGCAGTTGAACTTAAAAAAGCAGTCCCATTGGAGAAGAACAAATAGGGGAGGATATTGAGAGATTTAATTTTTTTCCCCTGCTAATTTCTTTTGGGTTTGCTCAGTGATTTTTAGGCAGGCCAAGTCCTCTGCCTGAAAGGAGCCTTGGACTTGACACAAGCCAAGACCTTTGAAAATCTAACAAAAGAGCTTGAGAGTTTGAAAATCACTCTCTTGGTATCAGAACCCACTTCAGCTTAAAAATAAAAATCATCCCAGGTATTGCTGATGTTTGTAATGTGCACAGGTTACAGAGGAGCTGTGGGAAATTGCAGCCCTGGCAGCCTTTCAAGCAGCCTCTTAAAATATGGTTTTATGCCTCTAACATATTTTCCTTTATTTTTGCAAGTCATGTTTAAAGCACATTTCTTTCCCTTTCAGCTCTGGAAGGCAAATGTAATGTTTGAAATGCTGTATTGTACTTGGAGAGGTTGGATTTTCCTCTTATTCTGTGAAACAATAAATGGAAACTTGCATGTTTGGAATTGCACAACCCAACTCTTCCCCCTGAGAGCATTTGGTCATTAAATTCCTGATGGGAAAATTGAAGTTCAAGGGTAAAAGTAGACATGTAAGGAGGGAGGTGTGTGAAAGGAAGGGTTTTTGTCATGTATTTGCTTTTGGCACAAAAATATTTTGAAGCTCTTCTGTGTGGGCCAAGTGTTGGAATTCATTCCAGCTCTGATTCTTGAGAGTTTCAAAACCCTGTGTCCTTTTGGTATCAGTTCTACCCAAATCCAGCATCCCAGTGCTACTCCAGCCTTGCATAAATGCTAATTTATGGATTGGACTCGGGGAGGAGGGAGAAAATGGCATGGAAGCCTCCCCTCCACCCCTTTGATTTATAATTGTGCCACTTGTACAAAGTGCTTTATTCCCTGGAGATTGATTTTCTGGACACTGTGACCAGCAGTGCTTTGCTGTCACCTCAGTCCAGTCCTGAACCAGGGCCAGGGCAGGTTGTCCCCAAGGATAAAACCCCCTCTGCTCATCCTAAACATGTTGGAGTAGTGATAACTCAAAAGAGAAAACCCTCCCTTAGTACTGCTGTTCAGCAAGAAGCTGCTACTGATTAATTAAGCAGAGAAATTGAGTGTGATGAGTCTGCAGTGACAGCCCATCATTCAACATACCCTGTCTTCACCCTGTGCTTAAAATAGCACCTTAAATTTCTGTATGGCTTTGTTTTTGTGGGAGCTGGTTAGGAAATCCTGGATTACATGTTCCAAGAGTGTGGGCAAATCCAACAAGGGCAGTACCTGTTGCTGCAGTACCTGTAGAGAGAAATTTTCTCTCTGTGTCCTGTTTTCCTCTGGCATCAAGTGACCAAATTGAATATCCAGCATCTTTTCTGTGTTTGTTGTTATGCTTGGACAGACTCATTCAATCAGCTGCATGAATGAGCATTTAAGGGTTTTATAAGCCAGAGTGGACAAATTATGGTAATTAGACATCTTGTCTATTTTGTTATCCTGGCTGCAGAACAATAATGAGGTTAAAGGGATACTGTCAAGGTGACAAAGGTACCAGACTATCTTACCTAAAACCTGTAAATTTTTCTGATGTACTTGTCTGAATACTTTGATTTTGGAGTGTTCTTTCTGCCTGTATTTAATTTCATGATATTTAGAGGCAAGGAGAAGGGGCAGAGCAGTACAAATGTGTGGTGTGGAATCCATATCAGCTTATTTCTTGGAATTTGTCTCTTTTACATGCTGTCAAATAACTTTGACAGTCTCTAAATTTAATTTTATACAATGGGTCACCTGTAATGGTTCTAGAAATTCATATCTCACTACTGAATATTGCAAACATGCATTTAATATTACAGAAAACTGAATGCAATAGAGAAATGGGTAACTCCTTAGGGTATTGCTGCTTAGGAATGCCAGTGTCTCTTATAAGGACATTGCTAAATAATTATGATTACATGGCTGAGAATTTGATGCTCATAATCAGAGATTATTAAACAAAAAAAAAAAATGCAACCAGCTGAAAGCTAACCAGTTTAATAACATCAAAAGTGGATAAATTAGCTGATACCTTATATTAAAATCAAGCTGTGTCCAAAGAGAACCAATATTAGTAGCCAAGGACAGCAGGTCTGGTCCTCAAGGCTGATTTTTGGGGAACTCACTCAGCTGGAACATGTGATCTGAACTTTACATCAATATCCCTTTGCTTTTTTCCTCTCCTGTACTTTGTCAATTTTTGTATTAAGTTCTTACGGTGTCACAGGGTTTTATTTGAAAGTCTCATATTCATTTCAGACACGTTAAGTTTGTTTTCTTTTTGTCAAAAGTCCTTTCCCTTTGCAAAAAACATGTTGAGGGAAAGGGACTTCTTTTACCCACCACTTTCAGGGCTGTGTTTTGGGGACAACAGCTGTTAACAAACTATTTTTTTGCAACACAGGCATCGTCCTAGAGCAGCTGACCTTGGGTAGTCTCCCAACCTGCCTGCAAAATAAGGACTTTTCCTTTCTTGTTTCTGTTGGCAGCAGGAGGAGGAGGAGGATAGCCTGGTCTGTCTAAAGCAGTGGGTTCCAATCTGTGTTTTTAGGGCTGCCTGTGGGAGGAGAGCATGGATGCCCTGCACTGTCACTAAAAGCTCTGCAGAAGCAGCTCTGCTGTCTTTAAAATGCAGATTTGTTCATTTTGGCACCACAGGCTCTTTAGAAAATTGTGATGGTTTCATTAAGTGAGGGGGGAAAAGCTGAAAAACATTTGTAGATGTTAAAAAACTTCTGTCTCACCATGGCTTCAGCCGTGGGTTGTGTGACAACCAGCAGGAGCAAGGAATGTGGAGAAGGAAAGTGTGTGTGGCTGTTCAGAGTGATTTTACCCTGCTCATCTCCCTGATCTCAGTCAGCCCTGTGGTCCAGAGGAACAGACCACACTGGTGACTCACAGAAATAATTTTGGCTGTTTATTTTCACCCCTCTCGCTGTTCAGAGAGGAAATATTGGCTACATGTCTGTGTTTTCTCTGCTTTTCAGTTTGTCTCTTTAAATCTCTGCTAGCTGCTGGTGTACAGCAAACTTCTTTGTGAAGTTACCAGTTTGGGGATTATTATTTTTCCTCTCAGTTATTGCTTTTATGAGTGGCTTGTAGTGGTGGACAAGTGTGAGCTCTGTGGAACAACTAATCCACAAATATTCTGTAGTTTATTTTTAATGAGATTTCCAGTCAACTTTCACACAATAACTTTTCCTCCCTCTCTGACAGAGAATCCTCCTTCCCATTCCCACCCCTACCCCACCAAAACAGAGGTTGGCCATTCAAGATAATGTTTTCTTTAGCAACTTGTACGTGTGGGTGGGTTTTGTTTTGTAAGGAAGCAACTGAGTTGATACATCCCCACATTTTGGGGGAGTTACAGCCAGGAAAATGTCCCCATGGAAATGAAGATGGTTGAATTTATTTTATGTAAGTGGCAAAGAATTGTAACAAGGGACTATTGTTAGAAAACATTTTTATGGTAATGATACAAATAGGAAGGAGAGGAGCTGACCTTCAAATTCCATGTTATGTTCCAAGTGGGCTTGTTGGGTTTTTTTGCAAAGCTGCTTTGTGACTCTGAGTGATGCAGTCACCAGGGAATCCAGCAGGACAATTTTAGAGGAATAATTTAATTAAGGATTCTTGTTATGTCATTCTATATGAAGAGTTATGTGTTGGGCATTATATGTATAACCTTTAATGGACAATTTAGTATTTGGCTTCCAGCTTCTCAAAATGGTCTGATGTCTATTGGATTTAAAGGAACAAAATATGGGTGATTATCAGAGCAGTTGCTTCAGATTAAGAGTAAGCCAGTCCAGTTCATCTGATAAGATTCCAATATCTGCCTGTTCATCAACATAGATATTCAGAGCTGCCCTTTGTAATTCAGGATGAGCAGAAGGTGTTGTAGAGCACCTTTCTAATCTCCAAATTTCATCTAGCATTAGCAAAAGTAATGCATTTCTTGGTGATGTGTGTGTTCAAAATAATTAAAAGAGCTTCTCAAGACACAACTAGACATCTGCTTTTATTCTTGTTTTAGGGAACTGCTGTGCTCAGTGCTAAATCATGATAGTGTCACATGAAGTGCTTTTGCATGTGCTGTCCCATATGAAGCACAGTCAAGCAGGCAACAAGTTGTATCTAAAAGCAAGATATTTTTCAGCCAGAAGAGATGAGCAGCAGGCAGCCTGGGAGTTCAAAGTTAGGATTCAGCAGGAAACATCCTTTGGCTCTGTTCAGTGCACATGAAAGCCTCACATCCCATCCCTGTTTATGGATACCAGCAACTTGCTGCTTAGCTCACACTTGCAGGCTAAAAATAACTTCTTTGCAATGCAAACTTGGCATCAGGAGCCGACAAGTTTATTTGGTATCACCTTTAGGTGGTTCTTTTTCAGGGAAATTAATGGCTCCTTTACTGTGTATGTGAATTATCACACTATTTAATCACTGAGACCACAAAATACAAGACACTCTTCCACATGGCACGTATGAGAATTTGTCTTCCAGAGAGAACCTTGGAAAAGGAAAAGAGAAGTTTTAAGTGAAACCAGCTGTGCCAGCAAGTGTCTGGTGCTGGTGGCTACTGTGGAACAAAAGAACAATGTGAGGAGGTAAACATTACTTCAAATTTTGGATTGGAGTTGATTTTTTTAATCTTGTTTTAGGTTTTTACACTTTGAGAATTTCAGCTTTCTGCAGAGAGCGTGGTGCCCCAAATGAGCAGGACTCACAGGGAACACAGGCTGTATTTCCCTCATAAAGAAATTATACAAAGTTTGCTATAATTCTGATATTGTAGTGATGGTAAATTATATTTAAAGGTTGCAAAAGGGCATGACCCCCCTGACAGGAGGTTGTTGTGAGGTGTGGGTCAGTCTTTACTCAAGGTAACAAGTGACAAGATGAGGGGAAATGGCCTCAGATTGTGCCAGGGGAGATTTAGATTGGATATTAGGAAAAATGTCTTTGTGGAAAGGGTTGTCAAGCATTGGAACAGGCTGCCCAGGGAAGTGGTGGAATCACCATCCCTGGAAGTGTTCCCTAAGTCTGGATGTGGTACTTGGGGATATGGTTCAGTGGTGACCATGGTGGTTCTGCTGGTTGATAGTTGGACTTGATGCTCCTAGAGGTCTTCCCTGACCTTTATGATTCTAAAATTCCACATTTAGGTGAAGAATTTAGAAGTACGAACAAGAAATTCCCTCAGATCCCAACAAGGAAATGGATTGCTCTTTTCTTGGCTATTAGGGGTTTTTCTCTCTTTAATTACATTGGTTTTTGACAGAATTAACTGGTGACAGTGTTTTTGCAGGGGTGTAGCACATGATTGGTGATGACAACAGAAATATTTTGATATTTTTCTCAATGCCCAAGTATCCATTTTGTATTAATCATTCATGGCAGTGGGAATCAGTACAGAGGTCCCAGCTCCTGGGTGATGGATTTCTCTGTTCACTAGGACTTCCTGTAAAACCAGTTTATCATGGTGATGTTCACAAAAAAGCTAAACTGTTGTTCGCATTTGGGATACCATCGTAGATGCTTTAGTCCAGAAAAAGCTTTGGAGCATTGAATCTACAGCATTAGATCTGTCCTGCAGTTGGAGCAAAGTAATTTTAGATTAATTCTAACAGGGTTTTTAAAGAGGTGGTGAAGCCCCAGCACAGGTTGCCCAGAGAAGCTGTGGCTGCCTCTGCATCCCTGGAAGTGTCCAAGGCCAGGTTGGACAGGGCTTGGAGCAACCTGGGATAGTGGAAGGTGTCCCTGCAGGGCTGAATGAGGTGACCTTTAAAAGGTTCCTTCCAAACCCATCCTGAAATTCTGTTCTTGGTGACTACATGAGACTCGTTCACACACAACCCTGGGGCATCATTTCTCATTATCCAGCTCTGTAATTCCCTGTTCTGTCTGCTATTTTCCCTATTTTCAGCCCCTCTATTTTGTCTAAGAGGGGAAGGTACTAAAGAGCCACAGAGCTGCATTTGTGCAGCACAGAACACTTGACCATACAATGAACTTTTAATTGGCCTGAACTGAATGTAACCCAGCACATGTGTAATATGCTTAAAAGGACTTTAAAAAAATACCAACATGTACAACCATGAACAGCTTTTGCTCCAGAAACAGCATTATGGAAGGGTTTAAATCTCCTTTTGGGATGTTTTTTTGTTTGAGGGAGAGGTGTTGAAAGGGATTTCAAAAGAGAAGGCATGCTGGGGAGATAAACAGCTCTGGGAATAAGAGCAGCACAGGAAGCGAATCCATGGTGCTGCTTGTGGGAAGCTCTTAGAAGTAATTAGGGATAAGAGTGAGGCAGGAGGAAATCTGGTTGGCAGCTGTGGCACTTTCAGCAGCAACTCTGACCTTGGCTTGTAGGTGCTTTGAGGGCTGCTGGGGAAAGATTTGCTGCCAGAGCTCCTGGGTTTTACCTGAATTCCCTTGGAAAAATCTGCTGGCAACCTGCAGAGTGTAAGTGTATCTCATCCCATGGCTAAAGGCCCTGCATCCCTCCTTCACTTCAGGCACTGCAAAAATAATAAAAATAAATAATAAAAGTTGATGATAGACCAGAGGACTCGTGTTTGCACTTTTTAGAAGCCTTGTCTAATCCTGGAGCACCATTCTCCCAGCAGTCTGCCCGAGGGTGGGAATTGCATCCTCCTTGCAAACACCTCTCTGCCCTGCCCAGGGACAGCATGAGGGTTGGCAAAAACCAGCGAGTCCCTGGCCAGGATCCAGGCCCAGGAGTTTGGTTGGAAGGGAAGTACACGGTGGGATCGAGTCTGACACAATTTACGTGGCTGAAAGGGACAAGTGCTGGTGTGTGGTGCGTGTTTCACCTTGTTAAATATCTGAGTTCTGCTGCCAGAGCATGAAATGATAACTTAATCCCTGATTGCTCCTTGCAGCCCTGCAGGCCATAGTCTGTGGAAGAATGTTTGCCAGCCAGAAATGATGTCTAGCCTTCACCAAGCCCAGTTTCAGTGCCTTTTGCAGCTAACTCACTTCTGAATTAATTTGGGGCCAGATGGTTTTGCACTCTAGATGTTGTAGCTCCTGCACTTGGTCCCACCAGTCACACTCCTCTGCTAATGCCTGTTCCTGATCCCTATTTTCCCCAGCATGAATAAATCAGCAGCAGTAATGAACAAACCCTTCAGCAGCTGCCACGTTTGGGGTGCTGGGTGTTGGTATAAGTGTTTAGTGAAAAGGTTTTTTTTGTACACAAGAATAACTATCATTGAAGCAAGAAGGAATAAAAGGGTATTCAAAATTATCTTCCTCATTAAATTCTTCAGGATTATCTGACTGCCCAAATGAGAGCTTTCAGTTGGAACACAATGGGCATGAAAGAACTGCAGTGCTTTGAAATAGTTCTGTAGTGTGTTGACTCAAGAATAGTTCACAAAATATTGCCTACACTTAAAAATGACCACAGCCATTTGCTGAGGTAGGAAGGAGAAGAACGGACAAAGCAGATGGGTAATTTCATTACGTGGCCAAAAGATGAATTTGGGAAATTTAGGGTGCAGAAGAATGCTAACAGTGAACCAACAACACCTATTTAGGAAGAAATAATTGGGCTTTTTCTACCAAGTAATGAAGAAATCTATATTTCTGGGGTCTCTCTTCTCATTCCAAAGATGTTATTTTTTGTCTTCAGAACAAGTTCTTGCTGCAGATCTGTTCACTTTAATGCAATTCTAGGCTTAAGCAAATATTTAATTCTGCCTAGAGCACTCTGACATTTTTTTTCAGCAGTCTGGAGCCATTAGCAGGGCAGATACAGGACATGAGAGCCGAGCTGTCATTGTGAAGGCTTGCCTGTAATTTTCATAATATGCTGTATTTTCCCTTTGCTTTTCAGCAAACAGGTCAATTATAGCTTATTTCTCATCCTTGTGCTGGGAAGGAAAAACAGCTGATTGGAGTTGTACACTGAGGATAAGGATTGCTTTTCTAGGTCAGCCAGAAGAGAGCTTGGTTTAAAAATGTTACCCTGGAAAGCATTTCTTTCTTGCTTTCTTTGGGACAAAGTTTGTATTTATTTCCTCATGCCAGGTAGTGAGATTTCTGGAGTTCAATGGGATATTGGGAAGAAATTGGAATAACAGAATTGTAGGATTGTTTAGGTTGGAAAAGACCTTTAAAATCATGGAGTCCAACCATTAGCCCAGCACTGCCAAGCCCACTATTAAAATATCTCCCTAAGGACCTCATCTCTGCATCTGGTAGCTCTCTCCAGGGGTGGTGATAAGGATATTGATTGCTGCCTACTTCCTTATCTCCATGCTATCAGTCAGGTTGTCTTAAATGGGTTGGAGGAATATAGACAGCATTGATCAGGGAGGGTACAGAGCCTGTGCTCTTGGGAAGAGCAAAAGACAGCATGACATCATTCTTTTTTTGAGACACATAAACACTGATTTTACTCTAGCTGAATGTTTGAGGCTTCTAATACATGTCAGGCTTTTGCTGAAGTGCTCTTTTTGAGATGCCAGTGCCTTGACAAGCTGCTATTCTCGTTTGCAGCATGGTTCAGATGAGTTGTGCTCTTCTTTCACCTCCCAGGCTCCTTAGATGCTGATGGAGGGTTTGGGTTGAGAGTACCCAGATCTTGTGTGGGGCAGCCCCTGGAGTTATCACTGTGATCATGGAATGTGGATGTGCTGAAGTGAGGAAATTCAGGGTTACTCAACACTGGAGCCAAGACAAATTACTTTTTTATGCTAATGACCAACCCTTCTTGCTTACAGCTCTTACCTTCTCCCTCCTCCCCATCCACCATTAGAACAACATCGTTTGTGGCTTCCAGTGTGTTTGTATTTTAAATACTGCTCAGATCCCTCATTTGGAGCTGGATCCAAAACAGGCCATGAACAGACTTTACCACATGAAAATAACACTGTGCTTAGCAGGCATCAGGTTCTGGAGGCACCAAAATGACTCTGGGGTATAAATTTTGTCACTGTGCATGTACCCTCTTCATCAGCTAGAGATACAGAGGTGCTGAAATTGCATCAAGATTCAGAAAGTGACTGGCTGCTGTACCCAGTGAAATTTC
The DNA here is from genome assembly GCA_013389925.1 of Aegithalos caudatus. NCBI lineage: Eukaryota > Metazoa > Chordata > Aves > Passeriformes > Aegithalidae > Aegithalos > Aegithalos caudatus. The sequence continues at coordinate 249,987 of WEIU01009088.1, forward strand.
CAATTTTGTAAATGCCCTGTGCATGTACCAACCACACCATTAAGATGGATTTCTTTACAGAATGTGGTCACAACAATGTTCCCTTTTGAATTACTGCCACTTCAAACATTTCCTACTTGATTAATGCCTGGGGGATGTGCTAAAGAAGTTGGAGAACCAAGTCCAAGGAGAGGAAGGTGGTGCTTTCCACTGGAGGACAAGGCAGACCTGTGGAACCAAAAAAGAAAGTGAAGGAAGCAATTTGGCTTCCTATTTAAGCCTCAGGGCTGGAAGGTGTCTCCCAAGTTGCATCTGTGATTATCTAACACAAATTGCCTGGACAGTCATGAGATAAATGACTGGAAGTTCTCTGGGGATGTCAGAAAATGTCAAATATCAGGGGTTAAGAGTACAGAGCTGCTTCATGGTGTTGGTAATTCAGTAGGAGAGTAGATGGGGAATTAAATTAGCAAGTAGTCACAGACACCTCTTCTCCACATTCGTCCTTGGAGGGAGTTAGTGCCTTTCTAAAATAAATAAAAAAACATTACCAATATTTTCAGAATGCTCTTGGTGAGGCATTTGTTTCCTTGAGTTGAAGAGTCCTTTCAGTAATTTCCTTAGTGTGCACTGATTGATTAATGTGAGGGTGAAGTGAAGAGCCTGTGGGCTGCTCTGGAGCCTCCATGGCTGTGGATACCTTTGTACTCCTGCAAATGTCACCTTTTTTTTT
>WEIU01009088.1:250756-264294 GCA_013389925.1 Aegithalos caudatus
TGGATACCTTTGTTCTTCTGGAGCCTCCACCTCTTTTTTTCCCTTTTTCTTTTTTTTTTTCCTTTTTTTTTTTTTTCTTCTTGTTTTTTCTCTCCTTCTTTCTCTCCTTCTTTCTCTCCTTCTTTCTCTCCTTCTTTCTCTCCTTCTTTCTCTCCTTCTTTCTCTCCTTCTTTCTCTCCTTCTCTCCCATGTTTGAAGCAGAGAGGGACTGAAGAAAATTTTAGGGAAGAAGTTCTTCCCAATGAGGGTTGGGAAGGTGCCCAGAGAAGCTGTGGCTTCCCCTGGATCCCTGGAAGTGTCCAGGGCCAGGTTGGATGGGACTTGGAGCAAACTGGGATAGTGGAAGGTGTCCCTGGCCATGGCAGGGGATGGATCTGGATGAGATTTAAGGTGCCATCTAACCCAAACTGTTCTGGGATTCTTCTTTCTCCAGGGGATACTGGGTGCACACATTTGTATTTAGGTACTTGTGTAAATATTGCAGAGTCCATGTGAAAATCAACTCTCTTTGAAAGTGATTCTGGTATTTTTTATTGGTGTTTTCAAGGAAGTCAGACTCAAGCTGGTTTAAGGCAGAGCCTCTAGTGAGTTTATGGATTTAATAATACAGCTGTGTGATCTACCAAAGATGGAAAACCCAGACTTGGTGGACCTGAGAGAGTTCTTGTAATGCCCTTCAGGGATTAAATTACTTTTACTGCCAATCCTTTGCTTTCCACAGTGCCCAGGAGATCGTTCTGGGATGAATCCTGTGTGCCAGTGGCTTGGCTAAAGGTTATCTTGGATATGAATGCTGAGTTCTTGATGCTGTAGAACAAGATAACCACATATTGTATATTTTCCTGTTCCTGCTCTTCCACTTGCCATCATTTTCCATTTGGGATCTCCTGGAGGAGTTAAAAAGCTGCCACATCCTAAGGAGGCTTTTTTCCTCCCCCACATGGTTATAAAAAGGTAGCTACAGCCCACTTCATTAAAAAATTCTGTAATTCACAATAGTAATTGAAAGTTTGAGGACTGGCTGTTCACCAAACATTCTCTAGAGCACAATAGTATCCTGACATCTGAGTATTTACAAACAAAAGGATAAAGTTGTAATCCCCTTGTCATAACACCATCTTTATGGGATCCATGCTCTGTTTGAATGTGGTCAGGACTAAGCAGATTATTTTACCAACAATACAGAAAATTTAGCTCCAAGTACAAAATACCACAAACCCACAAAGCTGCTGCTCAACCTGAGGTTTTGGAGCTTTTTTTTTTTTCTTGCTTTGTTTTTTTTTTAAATTGTTTTGAGTGAGCTGGCAAAAATTACTTTTGTCAGTAGAAACTAAGTAACCACCAACTACGCCTGGAATGCCTTGAAGCACTGGAGGAATTTTCCAAGGAACAGTGATTACCTTTGTTCCTTTTAGCTACACAAGTTTAGGCTTTGAACAGTGTATGCTCTTTCACAGGTTTGGTGGGGTTTTTTTTAATGTATTTGGGGATTTTGTTTTAAAGAGGCTGTTTCTGATTGCAAAAAAAAAAAAAAAAAATCTTTTGCTCAAATAGGGAAGTGTGGTTTTCTCCCAAAGAACTCAGTATTGCTGTGGAAGTAAAAATTAAACTATGTAAGAAAAGTATTAATTGCAGGATGTCATCAAAATTTGGAGCTTGGTGGGCCTCAGCATTTTGATACCATTTAGCCTGCGTGTAAAAATGGGATAAAAGTATTTGTAAACTGTTAAACAATTGTGAAACCAAACAATCTTCAGCACTTTACAGTCTGAAATATTTTGTGAAAATGGATTTCTAAGTATCATAGGATAAGCTTGAAGTGATCAGACCTGATTTAGTTGACTTTTCCTCTCATTGTATATACCTGGCAGGGGAAAAATGGATTGCAAATTGTATTTGTCTGATAGGCAGGAAACAGCTTCTCAAACAATTCTAGTTTTTGTTATCAGCTGTCATACTGCTCTCTTTCAGTTATGTCTGTGTTAGTAAAATCATTAAATCTATTCTCTGCATTTTATTTCTCCATTGGCTGGCACTTTTTTATGCCATGAAAGAAATTCTGCAGCTGAAATTTAAACAATAAAACTCTGACCACTGGCAGTTCTGGCTCCTCATTTTGAGTCCTTTATTCATACAGGGAGAAAAAAACAAAACAAAAACCCACACAAGCTACCAATTAAAGGGTCTGCATCAGAAAAATAACTGGGCTCCCAAACTTCAAACAAGTCCAAGATCTTCCTGATGTTTTTTGGGGTTTTTTTTTGGTGTTTTTTTTTTTTTTTGTGCCTCCTCTGCATCTGCTGCAAGGCCTTGAGACTTGCTGGTGCTGGAACTCTTCAGTAATTCCTGCACCACTTATCAGCTTCTCCACTCTAGGAAGGTCCTGTACTACACTGAAGGAAGGGAAAGTTTGGAAATCATAATTCCAGTTATTTCAGAATAAAAGACCCTGGGTTGTTAAATCCCATCTCCTGTTCTGGCAGGTGTCAATGCCGAGGCAATGGAAGCACTTCCTTTGGAATTCCACTTGTCTACACACAATATTTGCCCTCTGAGATATAGACAGGGGTCATAAAATTGTAGAAAATCCTGAGCTGGAAGGGACCCAGCAGGATCACCCAGTCCAACCCCTGGCCCTGCACAGATGCCCAACAATCCCACCCTGTGCATCCCTGAGAGCATTTTCCAAACTCTCCTGGAGCTCTGGCAGCCTTGGGGCTGTGCCCATTCCCTGGGGAGCTCTTCCAGAGCCCAAACATCCTCAAGACTCAAAAGCCTTGTTCAAAGGATGGGTTTTCTTGAGGAACCCTTCAGTCCATGAAATCCATTACGTTTTAACCCACTGCTCTTCAAACAGAGCCTCATTTGCTCAGCACAGCTCTTTGCTGAGGTGCTGGGAATGGGATATTGGATGTTCCTGAGGTGTTCCTGGCTCTGCTGTGCTTGGGTAGGGAAGCTCACGGCAGGTGAGGGAGAAGGAACAAGGGAAAATACCTTTCATTCCAGTGGAAGGTATCACTGCCAGGGGCACAGGATTGCAACAGGATGGTCTTTAGGGCCTTCCAACCCAAACTGTTCTGTGATTCCATGAAAACACTCTACAGGAGCCACAAAAGAAATTGTGATTCAGGGTTTTCCATACCAGTGCTATTTTGAGCCGTAGTTAACCAGGGAAAGAAAGGGAGGAACGATCTGAGGGGATGACAAACTCTGCCCAATGTAACTTTAGTTCTTTGATTTTGTGGAATATTGGTAAATGATGCTGTTGTGTCTTTCAGAACCTAGGATAGTTATTGTACAGCTTCTGTCTGCAACAACTTATTAATAAAATCCCAGAATTCTGGAATGTCTGGATCCAAAGGGGAAATTACTGTTAGACATCATATCAACTTTATTTTTAATAATAATATTTTTAAGTCAGCTGTGAAGATAAAGATGTGGCCTTACAGAGTGATCTCTAGGAGACACTGACACCTTTTCACTTGTAAACCCCAAGGAGCTTTTCCCCATCAGTTTCTTTTTCTAGCTGCATTTTTAGCTGCTTTCTAGAGTTTGTGCTGGACAGTCTCTGCTGAAGGGCATAAAATAGCAGTAATTACACTGGAATTTGATATGGTTGTTTTTGCAATGGTTATGGAAGATTGAAAGTGGGAAGCAGTAAGAATTTCTGGAGAGATTTGCTGAGACTTTCCTGATTCATAGTTGGAATTGTTGCCTCTCTTTTTTTGTTTTTTTCTTTCCTAATGCTCAAATTTGTATTATATTTTGCTAGTCCAGACGCTTTTGAAAATGACAAAATGTTATGTTTCAATTCCATAAATCCAGCAGGGCCTGGTGCCACTTGGCAGTATCATTCAAATGTACAGTTTGGATGTTGCTGCAGTTGCTGTTGCCATAGGAAATGTTCTTTTCCAAAAAAACACAGAGAAGAAAACCCATGCCTGGCATGTCAGCTCCTGTCCTAGAGCTTCTGGAGCCTTTTCCCCTGCTTCTTGCCTTGCCACCTCCCACCTTTCTCCTCCCTTTGCCCCATCTGCCTGTTTGTGATTTAGACAAGAGTTGAGATGTGCTGTGACTGATTTAGAGCATGTGCTGATTTGCCAGCTGGCTGCTATCTGGGAGCTGTGGGGTCAGCCAGACAGAAGAGATAAGGGCTGAGCTCTCCTCTCCCCAGACAGGGTTCACCTCTGCTCCTTTGCTGGGGTGTTTTTCCCCTTCAACATTTGCACAATCTGAAATATACTTAAGCTTACTAAACCTTCCTTCCCCTTTCTAACATGGAAAAAGTGGGTGTTACTAAAATGCCACTAATAACTATGGTTGAATAGTTTATTGTGTTTGAATATGTAATTTAATTATTCTGTTAAGAAACTGAAGCAGTAGTGGTGTTGCACATACACTGATGGTCTCAGCTGGGACCTGCTCTGATTTTATTCATATTTTTACATTGTGCTTGAGATCTGTGGAACCACCAGAATATTCATAGAAAAACAAGTGTGTCCTGATCAAACTGCTTGATCAGGACACATTTACACTTTGTTTAGAGGTAGTTTAAACAGAAATTATTACCCAGGCTCCATGTCTTCATTTATTCTCAAAACAGCAGATATTTTCTTGGAATCACTGAATGATATGAGTTGGAAAAGACCTTAAAGATCATCTCATTGCAGTTTCCTGCAGCAAATAAAATATTGTTAAACGTAGGGTGTTGTTTTGGAGTAGTATTCCTTTTTTAATTTTAGAATTAAGTGAGATACGTTAGATTCCCACTTCTGTTTGACATTGAGCTGAGAAGAGATAAAAGAAGGGAGTTGGCAAATTCCTGTCAGGCTGGATACAAGTGAAAACAAGTAGCTGGAAGCATCTCAGTGACATCCTTCGGTGGCTACAAGATAAGTTTTCCTGCTCTGCCATGCATGCTTCTGCTGTATCCGAGATAGATGTGAATTTTTGGCTGTGAGCCGAGGAGCTGTGCCTGCACCTTGGAATGGCAGCATCCTTGGGGGTGGAGAGGGACTTGGGGCAAGGGATGGAGGGACAGGACACAGGGAATGGCTTCCCACTGCCAGAGGGCAGGGATAGATGGGATATTGGGAAGGAATTGTTGGCTGTGAGAGTGGTGAGGCCTTGGCACAGGTTTCCTAGAGAAGCTGTGGCTGCTTCATCCCTGGAATTTTCTCTGTGCCAGGTCTTCCTCACCCTCATGAGGAACAGTTCCTTCCAGATATCAAACCTAAATTTCCCCTCTTCCAGTTTGAACCCATTCTCCCTTGTCCTGTCACTCCAGTTCCTGATGAACAGCCCCTCTCCAGCATCCCTATTGCCCTCCAGACACTGGAAGGTGTTTTGAGGTCTCCACACAACCTCTTCCAGGCTGAACATCCCAAAATTCCCCAGCCTGTCTCCTTAAGGGAGGTGCTCCAGTTCTCTTATGAACCTTGTGCCCTCCTCTGGATTTGCTCCACCAGTTCCATGCCCTTCCCATGCTGGGGAAACCAGAACTGTGTGCAGCATTCCAGGTGGGATCTGACAAGAGCAGAGTAGAGGGGGAGGTCACCTCCCTGCTCTTTGCACGTGTTCCTGTCACGTGTGTTTTGTTTCAGGAGATCATTCCCTGCTCCATGGGTGATGCTGTTCTTGGTATTTACCTTTTCCTCACCTCTGGGATGGATGGGAGCACTTGGGTGTGAACACCCAGCACTCCCAGTTTGTCCTTGCAGCCAACCAGGCTGCTGTGGGTGCTCTATTTCCCCATCTATTCATTTCCCAAGGGATTTTGAATCAGGCTAAAAAATCTTTTCATGGCTTTCTGGGCCCAGCACGCAGCTGCAGCTTTAATGGGCTCATATGTGCACAGCACAATGCTGTGTGATGCAGGCTGCACCCTTAATGCTTTCCTTGGGGAAACATTTGTCCAATTTATTCTCTTCATGGTCAAAAGTACATCAAACAAGCTGCAGCTCTCTGTAGCTGTGCTGTATCCCAGTTGCTGTATGCTGGGTTTTGTGGAGCCTCTGCTCCCTCACCTTTGGATTAAGCAAGACCCAAGACCTGGGCTTGTGTGTTTGTGCAGCCCTTCAGAAAATGAGATACTTAGCTGAGACTAAAGGTCTTAAATTAAGCTTATGATACATGGCCCTGTGTAATCCATTGTCTTAAAATTGTATCTGAGATAGAACTTCTCAGATTATATCCTTATGGCTGCTTTAACCCAAATACTCTATAATATGCCCTATATTGAGGGCTGGGCAGATCAGCTGGGTTGTTGCAATATAATCCTGCCTTGGAATTGGTCTGGGGAATGTGAGCAGGGCAGAGTCACATCTCTGAGTTCTAAACTCAGACTCTGAATCCAGGCTTGCTGTTCCTTTTGTTTTACAAGGAGAATGTTGTTGTAGCAATAGTAATTAACCTGCCCTGTAAGCAGAGCTTCCCTAAAAGCAGTTTCCAGTGAAGTCCTGCAGCAAAGTGCTCCATGAGCATCTCAGAACAGAGAAAGCCATGAACATGCTCCTTGTCTCTCTGAGAGGGATCCAGACGGGCTCTCTGGAGTCTCCTGTGTCTGGATAAAAGCTCCAGTGAAGGAGATTCCCTCAATAAAATCCACCCAGGAGAAACAGCTGAGAGTCCACACCAAGCTCTCTGCCCAGGACCGTGGGAGAGCCTTTATTTCAACTAAACCAGATGGGAAAGGAAAAGGAGGTTGTGTTGTCACTGCTGACTTGGATGACCCCGTGACATGGGGTGACCTTGACTTGAATAATGATCCTGCTCTCCCAAGTGCCCACAGTTCCTGTTCTGTCAAACAGATACACACAGCAGATCCAGGCAGGAGTAAGAAGAGGTGATGGATTTATGTAATAAGTAATAGTTTTTGAGAGACAATGCTCAGAAATTACTATTTTTAAACTAGTTTCTGAAGCCCTGTGAGCAGCAGGAGCTCTGAGGGTAATCCTGTATGGCTCCCATGTCTTTCTCCTGCCCTGTTCAAAAGAAATCAGTGTTGCTTGTCACAAGACTTTACTCATTGCTGATGTCAAGAGTTTGTTAATGTCATTTGGAAGGTCCAGGACAAGGGGAGTATCAGTGGCTTGTTGTGTGTTTACTGCTTTTCTCCAGCCTCTCATGTGGGGAGGCTGCATAACCTGCAGTCATCGACTGGGGCCATGCTGGTATTTTAAAGGTCACTCCAGTAATTTTGTACTTGCTTAAAAACAAACAAACAAAACCCCCCCAAACATTTAAATTCTGCACATAACAGAGTAGAGGAATTGCTGTTCTCTGCTCATTCTTTTGGGGAAGCAAATGTTTGGTCTGCTGTCCCAGCAACCAGAGAGAGCTGGGCTGGGCAAGCCCAGGGGCTGGACTCTGAGATTTCCTCTTGAATAACACTCCTGAAGTTCCTGTTCAAGTGGTTTTGGAAATTTTTATGTTGCTTGGGTACTTTGTTTTTAAGAGGCAGTGACACCCAGAGAGAGGGAGAGGTGTCACAAAAAAAAAACAACCTGTGAGAGAATGAGGAAGAGATGCAGCATGAGGAAAATCAGTGGCTTTGAATTTTAAATCAACTCCGAGCAGCATCTCAATTCTTGCCCCTAAAAAGGTTTATCAAATGACTTGGGATCTGTAAGCAAGGAGACATCTGAGGAGAAAAATGAACTCTTTTAAAGCATTCCAATGATGAATGATAGCACAGTTAAGCTAAAATCACTACAACTAACAGTCTTTGTTTTTCTTTTGTCTTTTTTTTTTTTCTTCCCCTTTTACCAAATCCTTTCCACTCCCGATGCATTGGGGAACAGCAGGACTCACCCAAAGGTAAGGGCTTTTATCAGTGTGTGAGAGTTGTCCTATCACTTGCTCTCTCTTGGGTTATCCAAATATTAAAAGCATTTTGCAGAGTTCTGTGGCTGATCAGCTGCTGAGTAAGAAACTCGAAGCATCTCCTTGCTACAGAAATGCTCTGTACAGCCCGTGCCAAGAAATGAGTCAGAGGAACAAATGAGAACATCCACACTCAGCACTGCAGACTCTGAATGGAGGATATTTGTTCTTTGTGGGCTTTTTAAAAAGCATTTTCTGGTACTTGTGTTAAAGCAAACTCATTTTGTTTTTATGGTCCCGTGACTTTGCACTTGTTCTGAAGACTCTGCCCTGGCCTGTGAGGGTTCAGCTCCATGGATGTGTTCATACAGCCAGTGGTGTTTTACTAAATGTTCTGAAGGCTTGGGATGCTTTAATAATATGTTTAGCTGTAAAATTAATTCAAAAGGGGAAAAAAACCCCTTAATTTTTAACGCACAAGTTGTTTCCTCAGTTAGATGATATAAAATAACTACTTTATCTCTTGATGCTGGTACATCAGTGCAGTATGGGGGGGGAAACAATGTATTTTTGGAGATAAGTTATTTAAATTTCAAGGATTTTGCTATGTTAAGCATTTTCATAAATGTTGGTAGTCAGCAAAGTAACAATGCAGGACAATCCAAAGGGGAAAGAGCAGCTTCCATTAAGCTTAAAGGGGAAATCCACAGCCCCACGTTGCATTTCCCTTTTCCTACATCCTACAGAACAAATTTTGCCCATGTGAATGTAGGTCAGACTTTACCCTAATTAATATTTTTCCTTGCAGATACATACCCAGGAGAGCTGTTTTTGCAAACATCTGTCCCAAAATATACATTCTATTATTTCAGGTCATCTTTCAGGATGAAAGGTGCCTGTGGACCTTTCGATGGATTTATGGCAAAATTGAAAGTTTTCTATTAAAAATACTATAGTGCTGCTCTTTTTATGATAAAATCTATTTGCTTTCTATTATTCTTTGCAAATATTAGACTTTGATGGCTGCTTTGGTTTGTCATGGAATGTAAATAAACACATACTCCACTTTTATGGAAAGAGCTTCCTACCCTAAGGCTTGTTTTTAATTTATGCAGACAAGAGGCACGGGGAGATGGGAGGCAGAAAGAGCTAGAGGACATCTGTCAGTTTGCAAAAGAGAAACTCTGGTGAAAAATGAATTGCAAGGATGTGTTTGGAGGGAGAAATGGAGAGGTCCTTGACATCCACTGGGTTGGCACGTGGAGAGTGGGGAGTCGGGTCAGCACAGAAAGGAACAAATAGAAACAAGGAAAAAATAAGTGCATACAGGAAAATGAAGTGTTTGTTTAGGCCTCAAACTCCTTGAAAATAAGGACTTCAGTGGGAATGTGTGTTGGGTTCAGAATGTCAGAATGTGAATAACGTGTTGGATTTGGCAGCAGCTGTTCTAAGGTGTTCTGGTTGTTTCCCTCCAGGTGTTTGCGTATGATCACTGCTTTTGGTCTATGGATGAATCTGTCAAAGAAAAATATGCAGGTAATAATATTTACTGTGGCTTGGTTGTCTCCAAGTGGGAATGATCTGATTAAAATACAGCCCTTGCTGCAGGGCACAGGCCATATGGCACAAAGTGCTGTCCCCTCTACGACTGGCTGCTGTCAAAAGGAAAAGAGAAATCTTCAATCATTCCAGTTTCTTTTCTCTAAAGATGACAATAGCAATGGGCACTGCACCCCTTTGGAGAAAGTGGAGAAACCCAGCATGATGATGCTTTACCCCTATTTGCAGCTTTATTTAAAATACAATAACTCCATAATTTTAAACACATCAAATCCATTTATTTCTTTTGAGGAGCATTGTTATATGTAATTTCATGGTTTCTCAGTGCTGATGGGAGTTTGGCAGCACAGTAAAACCTAATAAAGGAATATTACTAAAAGCCTAATTTCATTTAAGTGTGTGTGAATTCAGATGCTTTAGTGAGAATGTGTAATGTATTCAATTAGAAGTTTTCTATGTGTTTTTATAATGCATTTTGCTATATAGTTATGGTAAAATATGAAATATATTTGGACTTACCACTTGTATAATTTATTCCTTGCATAGTTATTATCCTTTAAAATTTGGGACCAGTTGAACTTGTTAGCATTTATTTTATAAAAACCAGAAGAAAAATCAAAAACACATACACTTCTTAATTTTAATTTCTATATCAAATAACTAATTAATAATAACCTATCAAGACATTTTCAAAAATGTGACACTTTCAGCCATAGAAATTACATAAGGAATATTACATGCTTTGTTTCTCAAACTCATGGTGGTGCCTATATAACTGATATTTTGGTCTGTTATACAGTGGAAGTGTTATCTCAATTGAGCCTGGCACAGCTCTTGGTGCTTTTGATGGGGAATTTAGCATGGATTTGGCTGTAAAGATAAGAACTTCAACGAGAGAACAGAAGAGCTTAAATGAACTTTTTTTAGAGAGGACTTTTCAGTCCATAAATTCTGTCATGCCTTGTTCAGACTTGAGTTTTTCTGGTTGTAAAATTAATTCTGAAAATAGATTTTGTTCAAGTAGTTACTACCGAGATATTTTAAGCCTTCCTTTCTCTGCTTGGAAAATGATCAAAAAAAAATCAGAGTTCAATTACAAAAGAAGTGATACACCATACTTTTTGCCAGTGCAAAATACCCATTGAATATCCATATCTTCCACATATTTGTGATTCCTTCTCTGCAAAAATTCCCTTGTGGTATTATCCAATATCTTACATAGTGAAATTTTCCAGTGCTCTGCTGATTCTCTTGGATTAAAATCAACTGACTGTCATTAAAATGTACAGCTTGAGTATATTTTGAGAGAGGGTGTCATTCCCCAGCAGATCAAATTCTGCAATTGGTCGTAGATTCTCTGCTGATAAAACTTCTGAGTATGAGCCTTGATAGGATGTTGCTTTAAGTACATCCAGGTATATCCATGATAATCCCAGCCCCTGATTTTTACAGCAGCATAAATCTGGAGCACATCTTCTGCTCCTTTCCAGGGAGCAAACACTCAATGTGATTTAGGCAGCAACAGCAGGAAAACCCTCACAGCTTTTACCTACCATTCAAAGAATCCAAATCAAGGGACAAAAAGCTCTTGCTGTGTTACAATGTTGGCCTGTGTGCTCTGTTTTCTAGGTCAAGATGTTGTTTTCAAGTGCCTTGGAGAGAATATTCTTCAGAATGCCTTTGAAGGCTACAACGCTTGTATCTTTGCCTATGGGCAAACGGGTGAGTCCCAGAGCAAGGGAGAAGTGTTCCCTCCAAAGGTGGTGTGTTCTGGCTGGAGGTTCTTTCCACGGCTCTTGTGACATTGTGTGAGGAGAAATGCCTTCTAACACAGATAAGAAATGTTTTCTTCTTTTGTAACATCAGATATGAGGTGAGCAAGGTGAGAAGTAAGGTTTTGTTGCTGCTGGCTACCCTTATTTCTCACACTTCGTGTTATAATCCTTGGCGTGACCGTGGTCGTCCTTGAGCTCAGAGCATCGCTCAGATTTTCTTCCTCTGTGCTTCAAATAATCTTGAATTGTCATTTTAATGTAATATTTAAAGAGTAATATGAAGAGTTTTCTCGTTGTGGGTGTTAGTGGCTTGTCATCTACAGTAAGGCTGTATTTACCTGAAAGTTCTCCAACACTCTGAACCAAATATCTCCTTTTCCTTTTCATTACAATAGTCTTTAGCTCAGTGGTGTTTGGGTTATTTTAAAGCAGAAAACTGAACAAATATCTTTCACTGAAATGCAAAAAAACCCCTTTTTTCACCTCTTTTATTTTCTATCAATATTCTGCACAGCAGGAGCCTTTGTTGCATGTTCTCTAATCACAACTCCCCTCACACAGGGTCTGGAAAGTCCTACACTATGATGGGCACTGCTGATCAGCCTGGATTAATCCCTAGACTTTGCAGTGGACTCTTTGAAAGAGCACAGAAAGAAGAGAACGAAGAGCAGAGTTTCAAAGTGGAAGTATCCTACATGGAGATTTACAATGAGAAAGTCAGAGATCTCCTTGACCCCAAAGGGTATGGAATTTGTGTGTGAATGGCACTGCAGTGTTTGTCCTACACTCTTCCTTTCCATAACCAGTTTGCCTTAATGGATCCCATCCCAAAAAACATTGACCTAAGATGGCTTTTGCTGCTTCCTGATCTCAGCATCTCCTCATTATAAATCAAAATGAAGTAGCAAGACTAAAAGCTTGGAGTGAATTTACCTTTTGTAAAGTGACAACATTGTCTGTGTCAGCTTTTTATGTGTTACAAAGCTTTTTTTTTTGTTTGGATTCTGGTCCTTGCTCTGTGCTTCAGTGGGTATTTGTGAGACCATCCTGTTTGAGATGTGTCAGTGAGAAATGGACTTTGTGTAAATGTTGTCTTAAGTCAGTCATGTGCTTATAAATCCCTTTTTTTTCCCCCCAACCAGAAGCCGTCAGTCATTAAAGGTTAGAGAACACAGTGTTTATGGCCCTTACGTAGATGGCCTATCCAAACTAGCTGTTGCTAGCTACAAGGTAAGGATCAACTTTATGAAAGGCTTATCTTGACATCCTAAACACCAGGTGCTGTCCCTTAAGCTGGACAGAATTATTAAAATGCTCCTTATCAGTGATCTCAGAGCTAGAAAGCTGTAGATTGTTGTTTTTGTGATCCCTGGGGAGAACAGGGCTGAGAGCAGAAACACCCTTCATCTTGTGCTACTCAGTAATTCTGGAAGTAATTCAGCTGTTGAATGGAACAGATTTCCTCTCAGCCTTAAGATGAGTGCACACTGTCATGAGAAAGTGTTCTGTGATTAATTACAGGCCCAGGATTAAGCAGACAGGCTGTCAGTGCCCCACTGTGTCACTTTTTGCCTGTCGTGCTCTACTCAGTAATTTCCCTTCCCAGTAGCACACGCTGGAATTATGAACTAATTGTTTGTTGTTTACCAAGCAAATACTTGAGAGCATCACATGAATCTGGCTTGCAGGATAGTAAATGCTTATATGTGCATTCACAAAATGCCCTGTTTTTCAAGGAGCATTAACCTACTGTGGGGAAAATGGATAAATATGGGATGGAATCCATCAGTTTGACCAAGACACGAAAACAGTGCAGTCCCAATATTGCAGTTTCTCCAGGTGTTCATCCACCTCTTCTTGGTGGTTTCTGCTAAGACAGGACACATTCCATGCTTTGCCTTTCCATGTTGCCCAGCAGCGTTGTGTAATCCAGAATTTGGAGTCAGTGGTCTGTGGTGGTCCTTTGTTTGACTGTTTATTTGAGTTGTTCTAGCATCACCCAGCTAGAGATGCAGAAACAGAGGTTTAGCCCAAGACCCCAAGGTTTTAACTATTTTACACAATTGCTGTGAAACCCTAAAGCAGGGGAGTTGTACCTTTCTCAAGCATGACAACAGATCAAAGCACTTAATAAGCTCTTAAAATTTGAAGGAATATAATGACCAGTGCAGTATTCCAGATTCTCAGACCATGACAACTCGAGGCTAAAATGTGACAGGATACAAACACAAATTGCTGTTCCCTCACTCCTTTCTCTGCTTTTGAGTGTTGCTGTGTGCAGCCAGGTGCATTCTTTCTGTTGACAATTTAATATCTATGTTGAAGAGTAAGTGAAATCATGACACTGTGGAGTTTTTGGTTTTAAATGGGGGGGGGGGG
>WEIU01009088.1:264313-343518 GCA_013389925.1 Aegithalos caudatus
GGGGGGATCACTTTTATTTTTTCCTCACATTTTTCTGACTAAACAAATGGCAGGCTTAGTGAGAAAACGCTGTGTTTTGACCAAGATGAGATGATTTTTTGGAGGTAATTGAAAAGGATGTTAATGCAGATTTGCTCATGGCTGTGAAAATTGTATTTAGGACATCGAGTCCTTGATGTCTGAGGGCAACAAATCTCGGACAGTGGCTGCCACCAACATGAATGAGGAGAGCAGTCGGTCCCACGCAGTCTTCAAGATCATCCTCACCCACACCCTCTATGATGTGCACTCAGGGGTAAGAAAGTCCAGTTGCAAGGTCCAAATGTCAGGCTGGAATGTGTCTTTGCTTTAATTTATTTTGTAGGGAAAGAAACACTTCTTTGGAAGCAGCAGTTTGTAAAATAGGTGAAAAAGAAATACACCTGAGTGTACCTCTGGTGATCTCCTTCCCGTGGTTATTGAATGCAAATTTGTATAAATTACTAACTTTCTAAAGTGAAAAACCCGCTAATTTTAAATATTTTGCATTGTATGCCATTAATGCTTTTATGTGTATATATTAAATATTGAAAAAGGATTTAAAGCTGCAAATATTTTAATTTATGTTTCCTTATACATAAATATGCCTTGGAGGGGTGTGTGAAATACATTATGTCAGTATTATTTAGTTCTTCACAGAAAACGGTGATAAGCTGGAATTAAAAGAAGCATCTTTAAAACTTCATTGATAGATTCTGTGCTTGGAAAATTCTTCAATATTTTCAAAGCCTTGGAGAAATTTTGGGTGTCCACAGAGCAAATCTGTGCCTCAATATTTAATATATTGGAAAGCATAACAAGAATTTGGGGTTTTTTTCCTCCTAATTTCTCAGTTTACATGAATCTTCTTATCCACACAATTTTCCATATTCTTTATTTGGTTTTTTTTTCCCCTTTTCACTTCAAATCAGCATCATACTGTGCTGAATTGTTTTGATGTTTCCCTAATTTGTCATTCCAGTTTTGCTGTGGATCTTCTGCATGCTTTTTTGATTTTTGTGTGGACCTGCTCAGCCTGGATGCAGAGTGGTTGTGACTGTCCCTCTTCTCTGCACCTTCCAGTGACCCCTGTGTGAACTTCTGCAACAGATTTCCCTGTTTTCCCATCTTCTGGTCCTTTCAGTCCTGGAAATGGCACGTTCTGTGTTCACATCTTGTTTTGATAGGTTTAGGGAGACATTTTTGAAAGCTTATTGATTGTAATTATCCAGTTGATTTCCGGGAATGCAGCACTTTGCATTGGGATCCTGAGGTGCTGAAGGTGCAGATGCTGCAGAAGAGCAAGATGTGAGCAAGCTGTTCTCAAAGACAGTTGGCCCTTCAATTTCAAATTGATTTAGGGAATTCATGGAGTTTTTTCAGAATGTCATCTTGGGTCAAATGGGATGAAAGGATTTGTAACAAAATCTGCGTTACAGGTTTAAATACTCACATAGCTGGGATCGTGTTCCAGGAGGCTGAAAAGGATAAAGGAGACTTTGCAATTGTGATAATTTATGTAAATTATAACATGCTTCTCATCATGTTCATTCCTGGTCATGGAAAAACAGAAGAAACCCTAGTATAAAATCCAAGGATTTTAGGAGACCTTTTTCAAGATGAGATTGTGAACTTCATGTCTCTGCTTGCGACTCATTTGGAGTAATTCTGAATTTTTCATGGTTCAGCACTTCATTAGTGTGCCCTGTGTGCATCTCCTCTGGAGATTTCTGAGATACTTGTAGATACCAGAGTAGCTGACTTCACATCATCCTTGGTTTCACTGTTTTTTCTAAAACTGCAGGTAGTGACTTAGCACAGGACACTGTTCAAATCCAGCAATTCTCAGATGGGTTGGAGCAAGAGTTTACACCGAAAACCAAGTTTGATTCCTGTTTTAAAATACATCAAACAATGTAACTTGATTGAAGTAACCTAACAGGGGCTGTTCTCGGGTTCCTTCCCCAGACATCAGGTGAGAAGGTGGGCAAGCTCAGCCTGGTGGACTTGGCAGGCAGTGAAAGGGCAACTAAAACTGGTGCTGCAGGAGACAGGCTGAAAGAAGGAAGCAACATTAACAAGTAAGACCTTGAGATTATTTATTTTCCTTTTTTCATCACCATTTCCTGCTAAGTACACCCTACTTGTAAACCAGGAGGAAGCTTCTGCAGTCATTTTTCTCCTTTCTTTCTCTCTACAAAGCTCCTGTAGTCAATCCTTTCCTTCTCTGTTTCTCCTTCTGACATGCAATACCCTTGGATATGGGAATAAGATCTCCATCTTTTTAAAAAAAGTTTGTGTTCTGCAACTGCCACAAATTCCATTGTGGAGACCTGATTATTAAGACTGAAAACGTACTGAATAAAATAGGAGTGGAGCTTTTGTGAAGAAAGCATGATCAAAATTAAACTAGGAATTTTTTTCCTCAGAGCATGTTTTTGGAGAGAAAGTCACTGTCTAAATATGCATTTGACTAATGAATATTTACCCTTGTTAATAACTGCTTGTGTTCTCTGGGCAGATCCCTCACAACTCTGGGGCTGGTTATTTCTGCCCTGGCAGATCAGGCTGCTGGCAAGAACAAGAACAAATTTGTTCCATATCGTGATTCTGTGCTCACTTGGTTACTTAAAGTAAGTTGTTGGTTTGGTTTTTTTTTTTAATCTTCTTTTTTTAAAGTGAAATGAAAGAGAGGAAAGGGGGAGAAGAGTCTCATTGAATGAAATCAAAATTCTATGCTTTTTGCCTCATTTTCTGGGTTTGATGTTAACCATAATTGTCTTTGGAAAATTAGCTGGATGTAAGCCATTAGTATCTCTGCAGACTAAATGTGTTCCCTGTCTTCTGCTGACCTGCAATGGCCTAAGGATTAAGGAACTTTAAAAATAAAATTAAAAGCAGTGTATATTTTATGGGTCAGTGTAAGTACAGCTTCACACACAACCTTGGGGCTAATTTAATTTGGGTTACTTCTGCATGCAGCTGATTTTGCATACTGGTATGCTTAGCTCTGAAGATGTTGATTAAGACTATTACCTTTTCCTAATTGTCTAATTTAATTGTTAAGATATTTTACTTTTGTCAGCAGAGTATAATTGCAGAGCATTATCCCAATTACAGTCTGAGGAACAGGTCAGGAGACTTCAGAGATGGTGTTCATGTAAAATGAGCAGTTAAATCATTTTCTGAACTGCACAGGACTCTTATTTGATCTTACTTTGGGGGAAAAAAGGAGTGTATAATGATGGCACTTGGATGAAGTCTAAATTAAGAAACCCAGAGTGTTAAATGTGAGATTTATATATGTCAAATTTCTCTTCTTTTCCCCTTGTGCTCTGTTTAGTTGTTATCCAGGAGCAACTGATATGCTTATTGGTAGGAAGGAATAATCTGAGAAGAAACTGATTTGTGGCATCCACACTGTGGCATCACTTTCTTTGTCCTCTTTCTCTTTTGTAGGTGCTCTGGCTATATTTTGTTGTCTTGGCTTCCCCATGTTTTCTTTATGTATAAGCAATGTTTTCAGGTGTTGTTTAAATTTCACATCCCTGGGACTTAACTGCACATGTGGAAAGAAAAAGTGACTTGCAGGTTGTACAGAAGTGTGGAGATAAAAAGAACCAACACGTTTTTCCTTGCAGAGATTCAAAAGTGAAGTTGAATTCAGTGCTGAAGTAAAACAAAATCCCTGCTCCTGTAACCTCTTGACACACAAACCTTCCTTTCTATCAGTGCTGCCTTTTAATGAGCCTTTTAGCACGACTTGTGAAATAATTTATCCCTAACAGATATGGACATCAAATAGCCACGTAAAAATCTAAATGACACAACACAAAGAGTGTCTGAGTAAAACAAGTCCTCATAGCACAGAGTTCTTGCACTGAGGCTTTTTCAGTGTTTAAATACTTTTCAGGGTTTAAATTTCAAAGTTTAAATACTTTCTCAGTGCTTATATTTTTGCCTCTCTGTATTTACACTGAGTTTTTACTCTCATTCATAAGAAACAAGTGATTTTTCTTTTGCTCTCTGCAAAGATGGCAACAAAGCCCCTGCTCAGCTTCACTCTGGGTACACTCAGGGTTCCTGATGTGGCTGCAGCAGGGTGAAAACCTCCCTCATGAATTTCCAGCCTTGTTGGAATTAGTTCTGCTGCCCCATTTCTAAACAAACCCAGGGAGCAGGCTGCAATTCCTGTGCAATTCCTGTTCAGCACCTGTCTGGGGCATTGTGGCCCGGGAATGGGAGCTCAGTTTTGTTCTGCCTCCTTTCAGGCAAACCCTCTTTGTGTCCAACATCAGCCACGTTTAATGCCAACAAAAGGGTTGGGGGCTTTGGGGGTTTTTTAACAAACAAGCTCTCATTTGTTTTGAAAAGGGGAAAATTTAAACTTTTTTTCTTTTTTTTTTTTTTTTTAATTAGAGATCAAAGGAGAGATTTATTCATTTAAAGAGGCTTGTTTGGAGAAGCCATGAGACAGTGGGCTGTCCTTTCCCCCTGGCTTTCAAATTTTGATACCAAAGCAGACTAAATGTGTTCTAACTGTAGGAATATCTGTCATACAGTGACTCTCCACAAATCTGAGAAATCCGTTCAGGAGACCTCAAGATCTGACACTTTTTGCTTAATTTTGTTGAGAATTTTAGACAAAAGTGCCAGGTGAAAAATATCCGTGCTTGAGCAGTGGCATCAGGTTATGTGCAGGGAGCAAAATAGCTTTGTCAGTTCTGTAACTTTTTGTTTTAATCAGATTGTATTGGCACAAACATTTTGTTTTCCCATTTTAATCAGAAGCCTGATTACGGCTGTTAAAAACTTAATATCTGAGCTCTACATTTTGTGTGTTGTTTTCACAGTAATCTCACTGTTTGAGGGGAAAAGGCTAGTTAATTCTTAGAAAAAACTTATTTATTTCCCTTCTGTCTCTCTAACACATGCAAGCCCAGCCTTACCAGGCTCTCTTTGTTAATGAGAGGCTGATTTGAATTTTTTTCACTTTTCTGTCTTATCATTAAAGAAACCAGCGAAATCAGCACATGGGTTTTATACATAAAACTTTATCAGTCTGACATTGGGCTTGAATTGCTACGAGAGGGACTTTGCCCAGTTTATAATGGGTGTATTGTGGGTTCTGGTGTATCACTGTTACAGCGTTCTCAGCTGCCTCTACAGCAGAGCTGCAGTTCAAATAATGAATTCATCCTGATTTGGAGCTAATTAGTGCAGGGAAGGACATTAAAAAAGTGCAAAGTGTTATGGTCTGATTTGGAAGGGGAATACCTGCCCATCTCCCTGCTAAAACTTCAGCTTTTGATGTGGAGCAGGGATTGCAATTGCAGGGTGTCATTCCTAATTTTTGGCCAGGATATTCCATGGAATGATTCATTAGGGCTGCTCTCATTCTTAAAGTTTTCGGTTAAAGAACATTTTTGTTGTACAGAGGGGCTCCTCCCAAGCCATGGATTAAATTGGAATAAACACAGGCTAATCCTTGGATGAGAAAAGTCACAGTGAAATCAGTCAGAAAGCTCTTCTTTGCCACTGATTTCTGTATAAATACACTTACCTGCATGTGCTGACTGTGTTGAACACTATAAATATACCGAGATTTACATTTCCTATGAGTTCCATGCCCTTTTGCATGACCAGAGACAGCCAAGTGCTGCCAACAGCCTGACTGCTGTCAAACTGGTTTAGGCATCACGCAGCCAAAAAGAGATTCTTGGGGAAATACTTAAAGGGGCATTTAAATGATTGCTGGGGAAAGCTCCACGTGTGCTTTGGAATTGAAGTGGTTTGACAAGCAGCTGATGCAGTCAGATTGTTCTAATGGCAATGCCTGACCTACATTTCATGGGTTATTGAAGATGAAAATTAAGAGTGTGGTTTGTCTCAGAAAGCGATGTTGGGTGAAAACAAACAAACAAAAAAACCCCACCCCAACATTCCAAACAAACCAAAGAAACCAAACTGCCAAAGAGAAAAATAAATCTGCTGCACAGTTTAAACCAGAATATTTTCTTTATATATATATTTTCTTTACATATATATTTGGCCAAAATTGTAGACCATAATCTTATGATCAATAAGAAGATTGAATATTTTCCTCTCCTTCCTTGTTTCCTTGTTTTCTTCCTTGTTTTCTTCCTTGTTTCCTGCCCTTCTTCTCTCTCAACCAAGTTCCAGGAGGGTAATTTCTTAGGTAACTCAGTTTAGATTTGCAAGCTGTGCCAAGTGGGAGGAAGGGAAGGGCCCCATTCTGAGCGTTTATAGGAATAAAATCATCTATATTGTTTAGGAAGAGGTATTTCAGTAATTTATTCCTTGAAGACGTCTGTCTTGTAGTCTTTAAAATGAGATAATGTGAATTCATCATGGTTTTTCCTGAGCTCCCTCAGTAGCGTCTGAGCAGTTCGGTGCTGAAGTGTTTACGTTTTTGGTTTGTAAACCTAAGCAGAAAACATAAAAAGAAATGTTTGAAGCCTTTACCAGGCCCTGTAAAGCCCAAAACAGGGTCTTTTCTTCACTCCTGTTGACCCTGTAAAGCCCAAAACAGAGCCTTTTTTCCAGTGCTGTTGAAACTCAAAAAGCCGAGAAAGCCGAAAGCCAAGAACGACACTTCCTAAACGAGCTTTCAAAAGCGACCCTTAAAAATCACTTTTCCTTAACTTACTCAGCTTAAACTCTTAAGCCAGCAAACCAAAATAAAAAATATTGATTCTAAATACTCCCTTAAACTTCCAGGACAGCCTCGGGGGCAACAGCAAGACGGCGATGGTGGCCACGGTGAGCCCGGCGGCTGACAACTACGACGAGACGCTGTCGACGCTGCGCTACGCGGACAGGGCCAAGAACATCGTCAACCACGCCGTGGTCAACGAGGATCCCAACGCCCGCATCATTCGGGAGCTCCGCGAGGAGGTGGAGAAACTGCGGGAGCAGCTCACCAAGGCCGAGGTACAGAGCTGGCAAAGCAACCCCACCCCGGGTTCAGACGGCTCTCCGGGAGGGATTCCGTGAGGGAGGCGTCCAGGGGATGTTTTCATCTCCCTTTAAATAATCTTTAAAATTTTTTTCTGTATGTCCATCTTGAAAACATAGGTGTTCATTGAGATGCTGGACACCTTGTTGAGTGTTTTTTGCTCTGTGATGCAGAGGACATGGAGATGTGGATAGTTCCATTTAAGACTGAGTGATTTCTAGGCAGAACTATGCCGAAATATTTTAAGAATTCAGCGTGGCCACATCCTGTGAGATGTGACTTCAGTTAAATAAAGTTTCCTTGCCTGTTTCCAGCTGTTGAATCTCTTACAGGCACTAGGCAATATCTCTGTACAACTCCCTGAAGGGAAGTTGTAGCCTGGTGGGGGTCAATCTCTTCTCTCAGACAACCAGTGACAGGATAGGAGTACCCAGCCTTAAGCTGCACCAGGGGAAATTTAGACATGTAGGAAAAAATTCTTCACAGAAAGAATCACTGAGCATTGGAATGGGCTGCCCAGGGAGGTGGTGAAGTCACCATCCCTAGAGGTGTTTAAAAAAAGATTAGATGTGGCACTTAGTGCCATGGATTAGTTGATAAGGTGGTGTTCGCTCATAGGTTGGACTCAATGATCTCCAAGGTCTTTTCCAGCCTGTTCTGTTATTGTTTCCACAGTGAAATTTCAAGAGAAATGTGGTCTAAGTGTTAGATGAAGGCCAAGAATTAGTGTAATTCTAAGTGCTATTCCTAAAGGGACAAAGCAATGGTGATGTAATCCCTGTGATTTGCAGTTCATAAAAATTATGATTACAGCATTTGCATCGCGAGGTATGCAAGGAATGCTGGCTGTGATACTGCAAATGACTTGTGGATTTTGGACTCTTCTCATTTGAGCTGCCCAATATACTAAGCATCCACTGTGTGCATATCAGTGTCTTTAAGGTATCTCAAGTTAAATATCGTAATATTAAATATCTAAAATTTCCTCTGAAATATCAACCACAGACTTAACAGTACTCTGAGAGTTGCAAGTAATCCCCATTTGTTTAGTTTTTTTAGCAGTGCTCCCAAAATAATGGCAGCTGTCCAAAGTAATGAAGTAGTGTTTCCTAAGGATGAAATAATAAATATTTCCTTTCCCAAGTATTAAAATCCCACCCTAGCTGTCATCCCAGTGGCATTGACAAAGAGCAGGGAAAAAAACAGAGCAATTTGCTGTTAAGAGGCTGCACAGTAAAGGTCAAACCCCACATTCACAGCCTTGTGCTCCTTTCAGTTCATTACATTTGTTGCCCATCTAATTATTCTTACAGAAATGTGCATAAATAACTTCCTGAAGTGAACAAAAGCACTGACTCATTATGACAGGTTACATTTTCAAAGCTCATTTCCAGATATTGAACTTGCCAAGTTGTGGGTTTGGGATTTTTTTACCTTTTGGCATCAGTGTCCTTTTCTCTCCCAAACAGCCAGAACAGAACTTGACAATTGACTTTCACCTCACAGAGTATGGAATTAATCCTCTTTTCCCCTTTTCTCTTATAATCCATGCATTTTGATCTCATTTTTTTTTTGTTGGAATTAATGTCATGTTTTAATTTGTCTGTGCCAAGGCCACCAGCTTATCCTTCCAGGGAATTCACCTACTTCCAGCAGAGAAGCAGCCTGTGGGTATGGGAATTTCTTTGGGGTTTATTTGGGCATTGTAGGGAATAAGAAGAGTTACCCAGTTCACTGTGCAGCTGAAATATGTGAAAATGTTCACTAATTGTCCAAATAAATGGACAAATTAAACCTTGAGAGTATCTGGGCATCATCATTCTGCCCTGCTAGTGTCCACCCCTTTGCACCGATCATGTTTTTTCTGGCATTAGGAATTTTTGTTTGGGAAATTGCCTTGGCTTCACTTCCCTTCCTGCGTGGAATTCATAGAATCATGGAGTGGTTTTGGGTTGGAAGGGACCTTAAATCTCATCCAGTTCCACCCCCTGCCATGGGCAGGGACACCTTCCACTGGACCAGGTTGCTCCAAGCCCCATCCAACCTGGCCTTGGACACTTCCAGGGATCCAGGGGCAGCCACAGCTTCTCTGGGCACCCTGTGCCAGAGCCTCCCCACCCTCACAATTTCCTTCCCAATTTCCCATCCAATCCTGCCCTCTGGCAGTGGGAAGCCATTCCCCCTTGTTTCTCCATCCCTTGTCCCAAGTCCTTCTCTTTTTAACCCCATATTTAGGTATTTAAAGCAGAAAAACCCCACACAGGACACATCAGCTGACAGTTCCTAGACTGTTGTGTCCTGAGGCAGAGGAAACTCCTGTCTTAAAACAGGATTTTCAAATCCTGGCACTTGCTCCTTTTCTTGAAGGAACTGCAGTGTAATGAGGCTACTCTTTGATCTGGATTCCTGTGAGGAGTTTTGAGTTTGTGGTAAAGGAATGTCTGGTGCTGGAGGACCATGCTCCCATTGTTTAATTGGCATTGCATAAATGCCAACCAGCCAAACCCATGGTCCTTGTTAGCAGTAATGAAATAATGACATAGGGAACTCCACAGCCTTTTTGATCAAGGTTAGTAGAGGAGGAAATGCCAGTATGGAGGTGGAAGTTTAAAAATCATAGAATAGTTTGAGTTGGAAGGGGCCTTTTTAAAGCTCTTGTCCTGCCATGGGACCCTTTCCACTATCCCAGGTTGCTCCAAGCCCCATCCAACCTGGCCTTGGACACTTCCAGGGATTGAGGGATGCTGATACCCTTTCAGTTTTTGGGGTTCTGATGGATGGCCATGGGAATATCTTCTTATTCTTAAGGCAGTTCTTGTTTGGAGCATGGGCCTTGGAATATTTCACCAGACAAAATTAGAGCTGTGGCAAATTAGCAAGAAAACGGATTTTCAGTGTCCAGAAGCACATTGTGAAGCTTCCTTTGATATTCTGTAAATTGCATGTAGAAATGCAGAGGTGCATAACCAGAAGAGCTGCATTTTTCCTATAGAAAAAAATATTGTATACATCAGGCCATTTACAAATGAGCAATAAGAATATTTTGGTGGCATGGCAGTTTACTGAGATGTGAGGTGTCACTTTGAGGGTTTGACAGCTGAGGGGACATAGCCAGAGCAGCAGAATCTTGCAAAACAAGACTGGTTTTGATATGAGTCACTTGGGATGTAGAAAGAAGATTAGTTTGTGTGTGAGTATCTTTGAGTAAATCTGCCAGTATCATGTAATTGGTTTCTGTTTAAGTACATAAACTCCATGTTAACATCTGTACTTGGAACTAATTAAAAGAACTTTGTGGTGGATTCTGCCTTTACGTGCAATGTGTGTTTTAAAGACCCCTTCACTTACTGCTAAGTGTGCCTTGAAAAATGAGTCATGTTGCCTTTATTCCCCCATCTGTGGCTGCAGAGGGAAAAAAAAAAAACAACACAAAGCACAACAAGCTTTTTTTGTTTCATTTGCTTTTATTCCTGCAGGCTATGAAATCACCAGAATTAAAAGAACGATTGGAGGAATCAGAAAAGTTGATTCAGGAGATGACCGTGACCTGGGAAGAAAAACTACGAAAAACTGAGGAGATAGCTCAGGTTTGCTGCTTTCTTTCCTCCTTCCCTGCCCCCATGTTTTATGAAAAATAGGTTTGTTTTCTTTGTCTGTCAGTTCATAGAGGTTGTCTGAGTCTCTCCCCACATTTATGGGTAAGTAGGTCAAGCTTGCTGCCCTTTTGAAAAGCTTCACTTAATTCCTGTGATAGATGGGTGCCTCCCAGATTACCATTCCAGTGACAGTAATAAATTGTCACTGTATGCAAATGGAGAAGTTATTTAAAAAAATAATAATAATAATCCACGGATCAGAGGATTACAAGGGTTTTTATATTCCTCAGGCAGTAAAATTGTTTGTGATCAGGGAGCATTGAGAGCATTCAGTGCAAGGTTGTGGACTGAGTGCCTCAGTGCACCAGGCAAAGGGCATTCAGAATGGTAAAAAATAGAGCTGTTGAGGATCTCTGTGTGTTTTAATTGCTTCTAAACTGATATTTAGGGCCTCAGATCATAACTGGAGATGATTACGTTGGAAAAATGATGCAGGTCACCACGGATATTGCATGGCACTCCTGGTTCTTCCCACACAAATGCTGATGTGTATATTTGCAAAGGGGAGCTTTGGAGGGGGAGGACTGTTGGGAGGTGATGAATAATGTGTAATAAATAAGGGGAGAAGGGAGCCTCTGGTACAAAGCCCTCTTGTAGATGCCACAATCAGAATAGACTGTGTTGACTTTGGTTTTAAAGATCCATTGTAAGAAGTGCTGCCTGTGACTACAAGGGCTTCCTGCCTTTCAGTGCAATTCCTCCCTGTGTATAAGGGTGGAAAAAAATAAAAAGAAATAATAGTAAAAAAAAAAAAAAATCCTGCTCTTATCCTACACAATAGTTTCTAGGCATTTAATGTGTGAAGGGGTTAAAAAAGTGAGGTAATGGGCTCAGCTCTCCAGATTAAATGTGCCTTGATATTTGCACAGGTCTGCTTTAACTCTCTGCCTTTCTGTCTCTAAATTCCCAGCCTGGTGGGATGTTTCAGAGCTGGGAGTTTCATGAGCCTTGAAAAAGGGATGATTTTTTCCAGAGCAGGCATAAGGAGAAGTGTTTGTGCAGCACAGGGCTGTTTCAGGACTGTCTGGAAATGAGTGGAAGCCACTCTGTCACTCCCCTCCTCACCTGGACAAGGGAGAGAAGATGTAACAGAAGGTTCCTGGGGAGAGATAAGGACAGGGAGAGATCCATCATCAATTACTGCCCTAAGGGCAAAACTGATTTGACTGGGAAAAATGAGTTTAATTCGTTACCAATCAGATCAGAGTATGGTAGTGAGAAATGAAACCTAAATCTTGAAACACCTTTTCCCCCCTCTTCTCCTTTTTTCCCAGGCTCAACTTCACTCCTGATTTTCTGCTTCCTACCCCCAAGTGGGACAGGGATATAGGGAAAGGGGGCTGTGCTCTGTTCTCCACATGTTGTCTTTGCTGCTTTTTCATCTGTCTGTCAGTTTGTGTCAGGGTAGACAGGTAGGATGGAGGGATATTTGTAAATCTTTGAGGAAAGGATGATGCCTAATAGAGAGCAAGGACCATCAAAGAGGCATCAATAAGAGTTCAAAGCCTTAAACACCAGCCACGTGAACAGGCAATTTTTCACGTTTTCAGCGAGCATTTCACATAGTTTTAATAGTTTTTTTTCAATGTTAAGGTTAATTAACATTAGGTCTTGAGAAAAAATTAACAGGAACTGGCTCTTTTTCTCTCAGTTAATCCTCTGAGATTCACATTGTGGGCCAAGTTCTCCTTAGGGCAACATGTGCTTTATCTTTGTAGATAATAAGGATTTTTGTGAACTTCAGAGCCTGGCACTGGTGATCGGAAGAGAGATCTTTGACATCACGCTGCAGTTTCTCCTCTGTTCTTTGTTTTCTCTCTCTCTCTCACACACACATGACTTTTCCTTACAAGGACATTATGTTGGGTTTGTAAGCGTGTGGGGAGACAGGGAACAGAAAATCAAGAGCAAGTTGTGCCATTTCTTTGCAATTTTAATCTCGATTAGACCTGGTACAACTTCACTGCTGAGTAGAGAATGATCCTGAATATTGTGACATACTCAGTTTTTAAATATAAAGCAGTCTGATAGGTAAAAATAAACATTTCAGGATTTTTCCTGGATTATTTAATTTGATATTTTTTAAAGTCTCAGCAGCACAGGGATGCACTTTAGGTCTCTTGTATGTTTGTTTTTTTTTTTACTTATTAATTTCACCCCCTCCTGTTTCTGCTTCTCCCAATAATCCTGTGAGGACCCTTCTGTATTTATTTCTAAATGTTTTTAATGCTGTTGTGGGCAGTGAGTCTCACTTCATTTTCTCTCTGATCCTGGGAACAATCCTCAACTTTTCTGTCCCAGTGGTATTTTTTTTTTTTTTTTGTAGAAGAATCCCTTTCTGTTCCTAAGTGAGAAATGTTTAATGTTCCTCTTTCACTGCCCTGGTCTCACCCAAACCCTTCCCTTTGAGAGATGAACATTTTTGCACAGTAATGCTTTGTTGGGCGTTTCTATGAAGTCTTTTGACAAGAACAAAACACCATCCAAAACGCTGCTATTCTTGTTCAGCAGGAAGTGTTCTTTGCATTACTTAAATAGCAGGTTGCCAGTTTTTTGTCATTTTGATTGCTCTGGAACAAAGGATAGACATGGAGCTTGGCTTGGCAGGGATTTAACTTAACTTCTTGCTTTTTAGCTGGAAAGGGAGAATAAAGGGCTCTAGAGATGGCTTTGTGGTAGCATTTTGCTGTCCCAGTGAGGTCATGGAGAAGCTCTGCAGTGCTGCAGGAGGCTGCTCCCAGCTGCTTTCATTTCCCACTGGGAATATGGGAATGTGTGGGACCAAAGCACGGAGCCCTTGGAGAGCAGAGGGGCAAGGACAGGAGGAATCCCAGATCCCCCTGATCAGAGCTTGGTAAAACTGAGGCTTTTGTGCCTCACCTGTTGCAGAAGGAGGAGTTTCCTGTTCTAGAAGTAGCAATCCATCATTTTTGCCTGGTGGCTCCGGCAGATGGGAATGGATTTCTGAAGGGTTGTGCATCAATCAGGTGAATTTTGATGGCTGCTCTCTTCCAGGAGCGGCAGAAACAGCTGGAAAGCCTTGGCATATCCCTGCAGTCCTCTGGAATAAAAGTTGGGGATAATAAGTGCTTCCTGGTTAATTTGAATGCAGATCCAGCTCTCAATGAACTCCTGGTGTACTATCTGAAGGTAAAAATACATCTTTGTATATAAAAATTTCTTAATGTCGGAAATGGGCCTCTAATTCAGTTGGCAGAGGTGTACTTGGAGAGTTTTATAAAACTGTGTGTCTAAAAACATGAAGATTTTTATGAGTACAACCTTTTTATTTCAAATGTAATTATTTTTAGCATGGGAAAAGTTTGGGGATTTGATGTTTTTGTTTGTTTTGGTTTTCTTTGGCTTTTTTTTAAAAGAAATTTAGACATGTTCCTTTTGAGAAACTGTCTCCTCTTCTGGGATGAGGTTTTTTTTGTTGGTTGGGTTTTTTTAGGAAAACTTTCACAAGTTTTTACTCATGAAATTGTTCCATATGATGGTTGGGCATATCAGTAATCAGCTTCTCCATGTGTAGTCTAAATTCTGGCTGCAATCTCCAGTTTATGAAATGCATTTTTAATCCTCTTCGTGCAACTTGCCAGGAGTGAAAAACAAGTTCTGTTCTGCCTCAGCATTTCTGATGTGCACTCCTTGTTTCTGATACTAACCATCAAACACATGATGTGAATTTTGGACCCTGTGCTGAAATATTGTGGTTTTTACAAACTGTAGATGGAGGACTCTGGAGGAGAAACAAGGTACAACTGTTTTAAAGTCACATCTTGGAGTGCAAATTCTAAAAATTTCCCAGCAAACATCAGCAGTTTGAGCTTCACATTAAATCATTCTCTTCCCTTTGAAGTGGGGTAGTAACTCTCAAAACAGCCACAAAATCAGTAATGAGGCTGAAAGATGGTTTTGGTTTAGTCAGTCTTAGGAAATATGTGATCCTCTTTTATATCAGCCATCGTGGCTCTGCAGTATCTCAGTAAAAACAAGGGAAAACACTTTTTCCATGTTGTATCTGCAAAAAAAAACACATTAAAAAGGAGAAAAGAGCTGAGGTTTTGGGAGAGAGTGACTCTTTCCCAGACAACTTGCACGTAGAAGTACAGAGTGTGACTCAGCTGCTAAATCACTGACAGGTACTGGGACAGATCCCACTTTTCTCAGTGGTCACTGGGAATAAGGACAAGAGCAAGGCAAAGCCTTTGGTCCCTCAGTGCCAGCAGGAAAAGTATCAGGTGGTTATTTTCCTTTTCTAGGGAAAACTCCTTGGGGTAGATTTTTTCTCCTTCAATTAGTCTTTTTTTTTTTTTTTTTTTAAATAACTCAGATTTGGGGAATTGTGGTGTAAACATCCCCATGCTTTGAAATTATTATGATAAAATTACTTGCATCTGTTTTTCCTAAAATCCTGAGACTTAACTCTCTTGTTTCTCAGAATATTTGTCCACGTTCTCTCTGAGCTGAAGAACAAACTGAACTGACCTTCCTAAACTTTTATATCTGTTCCTCAAAAATTGCTTGGGGATGCCTAAAAAAGAGATTTCTGTCCCAGAAGGGGAATCCAGCCCTGCAGTGGTGGAGTCCCCATCCCTGGAGGGATTTAAAAGCTGTGGATGTGGCACTTGGGGACATGGGTCAGTGGTGGCCTTGGTGGTGCTGGGGAATGGTTGGATGATCTTAAAGTGATTTTTCTAACCTCAGCAATTTTATGTGTGGGGTGATCCTTCATCTTCCAAATCTCCCATACCTTGAGTATCCAGGAATTTCCTGAGCTGCTGCTGATCTAGGTGGAACCTCCATAATCACAGTGGATCTGCCACTGTGAGCCTCTCCTAATTCCTGCCTGAAATCCTTTATTCCTTTGGCTTCTACAACATCCCAAGGCACTGAATTCCTCCATTAAACCATAAAAACCTTTTCATTTTCACGTTTACCTGTTGCCTGTTAACGTTCCTGAGTTTTCCCTGCTTGTTATTGTAAGACAAATGTTGATTTGCTTCTCTTTTTCCCTCTAAGGGAAGTACTGAACTGCTGTGAAATTTTGGGACCAGGTGACAGAGCACCTCCAGAAGAAGAATGGGTGAATTAGACCCAGTGAACCTCTGCAATCCATTGTTAACATCTGAATTAATTTTTCCCCAGGAGCACACGTTAATAGGCTCAGACAACTCCCAAGATATCCAGCTGTGTGGAATGGGAATTCTTCCTGAGCACTGCATCATAGACATCACCCCAGAAGGCCAGGTTATGCTGACCCCTCAAAAAAATACCAGGTAAAGGAATAAAATGCAGCCACAACTGTTTGATAGTTGTCATTTTATCCAGTATTTTATGAGTAATGGTGCACAAAGATACTTGGAAAACAAACTTCTCTATCTCCTTCGTAGTAAGAAAAATTCTGCTTCTTGTATGCTGCTTTTACATTTTAATTGTCACCTGTTCCTCTGTCAACTCATGTTCTATTCCAGTGAGATTTCTCTCAGGGAGGGTGTTTGTAGCCCAAATTTTCAAAGAGAAGATGAGTAAATTGCATGTGCTTTCAGCAAGTAGATACTCATGATTTGCAGCTGTGTAGATGTAATTCCTATCAAAATTTGAATTAATTTTCTAGGAAATCTGTTGATATGCAAAGAGTTGCTGAAGCATTTGTTGCTTTATTCAATTAAGTAGCTCTACTTGAGAAGCAGCTGGCATATTCAGATTGATCACAAAATGACATGCAGAGTCAGCATCTCCAATAATTTATTGTTAATACACAAAATTCAAACTTCTCACGTTTGTCCTGATTTGTGGCTGATCCTGTTCGGAGCAGATTGGACTGGGTGAAAAACCTGACATTCCCTTCAAATTTGAGTTATCCCACAATCCTATTTTCAATCTGACTCTGAAATAAAAGAAGTTTCTCATTATTTTAATTAGTGTCTTTAAGCTGTTCATGGAGCAAAGGTGTCTCTTGACTTATTCAAATATTTCTGTTTTGTGTCTGTGTATTTCAGAGCAGTGTGCAAGTGCTCTAGTGACTTTTTTTTTTTCAGGCTGCTCATTTTTAAAGTCTGATTTTACTCCCCAGACACAGCTGTAGTAATATCTGTCTAAATGCACTGAACTTCATGAGCTTAGGAGGTCAAAAGAGACTGAATTTGAGGCGTGTATTAAACAGCACTGGGTAGAACAGTGAATTTTCTGGGAATATTTTGCCTGTTTGCAATCCATAAATCTCTTCTCCTACCTTTATTTGTTGCAGTAATTAAAGTAGTACTGGGAGGGTAAAAATCAAGCTTTATATAAATATATTTACTTTAGATTTTTTTGCCTTTTCACAGGACATTTGTAAATGGCTCTGCTGTCGTGTGTCCCATACAGCTCCACCATGGAGACAGAATCCTGTGGGGAAACAACCATTTTTTCAGGTAACAAAAGCTATTAAAGGAATTGTAAATTGGCACCCACTCTGTGTTTGCTTAAGGTATGAGGAAAGATGGGATTATAAAAGCAATTCTGATGTTGGTCTGGTTTTTAATGCCAGATGTTATTCCAAGGTCACTGTGCTCTCTGTCCCCTGTAGTCTCAGCCATATCTGTGACCTTCTTGTAGGATCACTGGTAGATGTTTTCTGTTCAAGACTGTACTTTGAAACCCTCTGACATACCTCAAAAATCAGTGGATTTGAATGATAATCTAAAATTTCCTTGCTTTGTTTTATGCTTTTAAAAGGAGAACCAACATAAAAAAGTGAGATACCACTTCATTATTGCCCCTAAATTAGTTGGATGTAGAATGACTAAAAAATGTCATGATCATCTAAACTGTATTATTGGTAGTATCAGGTACTTAATCATGAGACTGTAGAATGGATTAATTAGTTTACCTTCTGCTCCTGTTTTTGCCCTGAGGAAAATTACACCCACAGGAGATCAATAAAATTTGAAAGGGGAAAAAAACAATCTTATGCTTTGGAGGCTCTGCTGAATTTTAACAGTATTTGAAAGCAACCCTGTGTTTCAGAGCTGAGCAATTACCAGTTCTCTAAAATTTTTCCTCTTATTTAAAGGCTGAATTTGCCAAAGAAGAAAAAGAAGGCAGATCATGAGGATGAGGAGCGGGACAACTCCATGAAGTGCAGTAACAGTGTGGAGCAGCTGGATATAGATGGAGATAATTCCAGTGAGGTGTCCAGTGAGATTAACTTCAGCTATGAATATGCCCAGATGGAGGTCACCATGAAGGCTCTTGGTAGTAATGGTAAGGAGCTACAAAAATTACTGGGAATGTGTACAAAATACGAGGATAACCACAGACTTTTTCCCTTATAACTTCCTTTTGGAGAATTTTTCTTGTCAGTGACTCATCACAGTCATTTTTGGTCTTGAGGAGGGAAAAATAACCGTGGCAGACTGTTTGGTTTGGCAGTCCTTGCTGAGGGGAAAGCCAAAAGTGGAATGCTGGTGCAACTGCAGTCTCAAATCAAAGTGTTTTCACTTGGCTGTTTATTTTTCTTGTGTTATGTCTCGCTCAGGCATTAACTGCAGGGATTTCTGTCTCTGAAACCGTGTTTTTGAGTTTTTGTGGTTCTGTGTAGCTGTCCCAGGATTACATTATTTTGGGAAACAGGAGGACTTTTGTTTGGTTGTTTTTTTTTCCAGCTTGGGCTTCTCCCTTTTCTTAATTCTCTTAAATCATCTGCCCTGTAAACATTTATTTTGCCTCAGAATTCAGCAGCACTTTTTAAATACACACTGCAACAAAACCTCGACTCTTCCTCTTTTTACCCGATACCTCCCACCACGCGTCCAGGATGCTCCTCGGCACGGCTCTCACTGTAACACTTCCTTTCTTTTCCAACTTTCCCTAGACCCAATGCAGTCAATCCTGCAGAGCCTGGAGCAGCAGCACGAGGAGGAGAAGAGATCAGCTCTGGAGAGGCAGAGGCTGATGTACGAGCACGAGCTGGAGCAGCTGCGGCGGCGGCTCTCTCCCGAGAAGCAGCATTTCCGCAGCATGGACAGGTTCTCCTTCCACTCCCCCAGCGCCCAGCAGCGCCTCAGGCAGTGGGCAGAGGAGAGGTGGGTGACCCACTGTCACCATCTGGGGGCTGCAGTTGAATTCCTGCAGTGAATTGGGCAGGATTTTAGTTGTGCTGTGATTTCTGTGAGGGCTCGTGGCTTGGGGAAGATACGACCAAAATATTTGTCTTAAGAGTCACAGAATGATAGAGGAGGTTGGGTTGGAAGGGACCTCAAAGACCATCCAGTTCCACCCCTGCTATGGGAAGGACACTTTCCACTATCCCAAGTTGCTCCAAGCCCCATCCAACCTGACCTTGGACACCTCCAGAGTAACCAGACCTAAAATGGTAGGAAACATGAGAAATAATGAATTCCTGCTTTGTTATTAAGGAGAAGCTCTATCCTGATCAGCAGCAAATTTAACTAAAGATGGGGTGATTGGATGAAATTTTGAGGCTCCAGTGTGAATTTGTTTCATGGGTCATGCATGACTCAGCTGCTGGGAGGTTGTTTTTCCTCTTGACTCAGACCCAGCTGTCTGACCTGGGCAGGTTCTGGCAACCAGAAGAGTGCAAATAAAAAAAGGGAGTAAGAGGATGATACAAAGAAGTTTAATCCAGATAGCTGTAAAAACCATTTAATAACCACAGAGGGGTCACTGTCCACGCTGCCTCTTCTTGGGTGATAGCACTGGGGTTATTTACTTCAGCCCCTAAATAATATTTTTTCACTATTGCTGTCAAAAAGAGCAGCTGCAGGAGGAAGATGAAACCCTAAATAAATGACTGTGGTAACGACATTGTCATGAAAAGTACAAATCTAATGTCTATGGATAGAAAAGCAACTTTGGAAGTAAAAAAATATTTCAGACAGCCTGACAAGGTGCTAGCTATGTGCCTGGGATGTTTTGTGGCACCAGATTCCTGCACAGTTGCCACTTTCTCACACACTTGCCAGGAAAGCCAGTGAGCAAGTGGGTCATGTCTGAATAAACCTTTCTCTATAACATGGAACATCCAAATCTGTGGAGGGAAAACTCTGGAATGAGCCACACAATAGCTGCCTGTTCAGCAGATGCATGGAGAAAACTCCAAAGCCAGCAGCATCCTAATTTTCATAGGGCTAAATTCATACAGATAGGGTTGTTGTTTTTTTTTTTCCCAGTTGAAATGTAATTTCATAGGACTGATTTCTGTGTTAAAAATGATAAAGTTATTTTGGTGTGAAGGGACCTGAAATCCTTCTTAGTTCCATCTCCTGCTATGGCCAGGGACACCTTCCACTGTCCCAGGTTGCTCCAAGCCCCATCCAGCCTGACCTTGGACACTTTCAGGGATCCAAGGGCAGCTTCTCTGGGCACCCTGTGCCTCCCCACCCTCACAGCCAACAATTCCTTGCCAAGATCCCATCTATCCCTGCCCTCTGGCAGTGGGAAGCCATTCCCTGTGTCCTGTCCCTCCATCCCTTGTCCCAAATCCCTCTCCAGCTCTCCTGGAGCCCCTTTAGGCATTGGAAAGGGTCTGAGGTGTCCCTGGATCCTTCTCTTCTCCAGGTGAGCACCCCCAGCTCTCCCAGCCTGGCTCCAGAGCAGAGGGGCTCCAGCCCTGGGAGCATCTCCATGGCCTCCTCTGGATTCTTTCCATGTCCTCCTGATGTTGGGAGCCCCAGACCCAAGTGTTGGGACCCAAGGATGTTGTGTAGGGCAGTGTCCAAACCTTTGCACAAGTTCAGGTGAAGTCCAGGCCTTGTGAACATGAGGTTGCTCTGAATTTTCAGGAGGGGCTCATGTCTCCAATATTTGTAGCAGTCCCACTAAAATGTCACCTGTCCCTTCCCTCTTTAATCCTCACCCACAAGCTCTCAGGTGCCTTCTCATCCATTTGTTTTGCTTTCAGTCATAAAAAATAGGACTACAACACTAGTGACTGAGTTCAGCTACTGCATTCCAAATTTCAGTCATAAACCTCATGACTTTTCCTGTCTCCCCTTCCCATCTTGTTCTTCCAGAGAAGAAATGCTGACCCACAGCCTGAGGAAGCTGCGAGAGCAGATTGTTAAAGCCAATTTGTATGTGAGAGAAGCCAATTTTATTGGAGAGGAACTGGACAAGAGGACAGAGTACAAAGTGACCCTCCAGATCCCAGCTTCAAGCCTTAATGCCAACAGCAAGGTACAGTCACCCTGACTGAATATAATGGTTGTTTAGTAAGTTTGTTCCTCAGTGTTCTGATTCCTTTTACTCTGACCATAATGGTTGAGTTAGTGTTCCACTAATGTGCATTAAATACATCTCTGCTACATTATTATATTATTTTATACCATGACAATCCTATAATGTGCCTTAAAAGATAAATGTTTTGGTGCAAGACCTTTCCCCTGGTGTTGAAGTTCCCACTTGCTGCTGTTGCAGAGTGACAAAGTCTCTGCAGGTTGGGTAACATCTGTTGCAAGTGTTTACTGTCACTCTGTGGACATTTGACTTTGCATCATCCCAGTGAGCTGCAAAGATTCTGCCATTCCCATGTGGAGGGAGGAACTGGAGCAGAGAGGATTTGGATTATTTGTTGCCAGGCATCTTAGAAATTTTGAAAGGAGGGAGCTGAACCCAGACTTCCATGTCTCTGCCTGGCTACCTAAACTGGTGTTATTGAAGCCAAATCAGTTTTTTAGTGATACTCAGCCTGTCCTTAGTAGAGTAGATGGATTTTATTCCAGGATTATACTTTCTGTCAGTTGTTTTAGAGGCTTTCCTTGCAGTCTTTTGGGGAAGACACTTCCAGAAACAGGATGATAAAGGGCGTTAAGTGCCTGCACTAGTTGAAAGTTGCAGGCAGTAGTAATTTTAGCTGGAACTCCAGGCCTGCTGTAACTTGAGGATATTTGTGAAATACTTAAATGTTCCCATTTCTAGCACTTATGCAAGGTGAAAATCCATGGAAACCAGTGCCTGTAGCTGTGATTAGACTTCCCAGTTAAAATGAACACCAATACACTGTGACAGCTGAACTCAGAGCATGTCACGCTGGGATTTGGCTACTCAAGCCAGAAAAAAACAAGAACAGACTTTTCCCAAAGATATTCTCAAATTTGTGTTAATTTGAAACTCTTTTTTCACTGTTGTGACATGAATTCCTCCTTGGCATCCCTTTAATTGTTTCACAGAGAGGTGCAATTCTCAGCGAGCCTGCAATCCAGGTGAGGAGGAAAGGGAAAGGCAAACAGATCTGGTCACTGGAAAAGCTGGAGAATCGACTGGTGGATATGAGGGACCTTTACCAGGAGTGGAAAGACTGCGAGGAAGACAATCCAGTAAGTAAAAAGTATTCCTGTAATTACATTCCTGTTGCATTTTCAGGATTGTTGGTGGAGGGAATATGCAAAGAGCTGAGTTTCCCTGAGGTTTTGCTTTTCCTGGTACTGAATTGATCCTCAGCATTTCATTAAGCCTTATCTTGTCACTGTGATCCCTGCTTGCATGCATAGTTTGGTGAGGGAATGGACCACACAATAGGAAGCAGCAGGTAACACAACAGCAGCTCATGTTCAGGAATCTGGCAAAGGAGAACTTGCTCAGGCCAGGCCTTAACCAAAGAAAATTCATTTCCATTCTTCTTGTGATCTAATCTGGCCTCTTGCTTGATTCCTTTTTCCTTTCACTGGGCTGGTTGTGCTAAACTTTGAAAAGTGTTTCCTGGGAGGTTTGCTTTCCTGACAGCACTCTGGATTTGCTTGCAGGTGATGAGAGCTTATTTCAGGAGAGCTGATCCCTTCTACGACGAGCAGGAAAACCACAGCCTTATTGGAGTAGCCAATGTTTTCCTTGAGTGCCTGTTCTATGATGTGAAGCTTCAATATGCTGTTCCAATCATCAATCAGAAGGGAGAGGTTTGTCATTCTTTATAATCTACCCTTACTCAGCTGTTTAGTTTTAGCCTGTGGATCTTACTACAAGGATGGAGTAGATGATTTCCAGTTTCATGTGCAAAAGTTCTTTGCTAACAGTGTGGAATTGTATAAGTCCCATAATATTTTACTGGAGTTTTCAGACAGCTTTGAATCCCAGCACGGTGATTGTGAGAGGAGAAAACTTCCTGAGCACCTTCCTGAGGGAAACAGCCCAAAATAAGTCCTTAGGATGAGCTATAGCTCCACTGGTTTCACTGCCTGCCATCAGGAAAATAGGTTCTTAGGTATATTCTGTAAGAACAACTTCAAAGGCAGCAGAGCACACCAGGCAACAATTCTCCATGCTCTGCATCAAGTGTGCACTTTGCAGGCTCTCCAGAGACTGGTTTGAAGGTGAGATTGTTCCCCAAGTCACCCCAGCAACTGATTTCTTCATGGTTTTTGCAACAAAGGCTTTTTGATTCTTGCTTCGAAGCTTTCTTCATGTGGTGCAACAAATGCAGAGTGCAAAAGCATTGCAAAAAAAAGGGAATAAAGTGTTGGCTGCTTACAGACTGGGAGAGGGTGAACCTCTCTCACTGTTTTCTGGCACAG
This sequence comes from Aegithalos caudatus, assembly GCA_013389925.1. Taxonomy (NCBI): domain Eukaryota; kingdom Metazoa; phylum Chordata; class Aves; order Passeriformes; family Aegithalidae; genus Aegithalos; species Aegithalos caudatus. Next base: position 287,482 of record WEIU01009088.1, read on the forward strand.
AAATAATTCTGGCTCCTGTCCTGCCAGGTTTCAGGTCGTCTCCACGTGGAAGTTGTTCGAGTGAGCGGGGAAATCGATGACAGGCTGGTGGGAGGTGAGGACAGTCCTGACTACTCCAATGAAAATGACATCCAGGAGAGAAAACTGGTCTGCAGGGTGAGTTCCAGATGGATCCCAACCTCTGAGCAGCCTCTTCTCTTCTCATCCTGAGTCAGAAATAAATCCTTGGCTTCTGGATGTTTGGTGTCTGTTTATAACCTCATTTTGTTTCTGGAATGGCTGAAGTAACACGAGATCATTAGTTGGGGTTTGTTCCTTTCATTAATTGCATTTATATGCCAAAGGCTCACCCCAGGAAGTTTCTTGGAATCCAGGGAAGATCTTTGTATTAGGATTGGCACTGCAATATTCAATTCAAGAAGAGTCACAGAATCTGTTGAAAGTCCCACCCTTCTAGGAATCATTCTCTTAATATTTCTTCTTCTCTCATTATTTCTTTCTCTGAATATTAAATATTTTGTAAAATATGTACAGTTTGTTTTATTACTGCTAGTAATAAAAAGAAAATTAGTAGGAAGTATTTACTAGCAGTTCTGTGTTATAGTAAAAGTACAAGCTACAAGTAAGAAAAGAAAGGCAAAAAACATTACAGGTCCCCTGCCTTTGACTTCTGGACAGTATGAACAATTTGGGAGAATTTGTGCTTTTTTCCCCCCACTTTTTATCCTGTCCCATAGAGCTCCAGTGCTTACAAGCAGGATGGGGCATTTTGGCAAATACCCCTGCCCTAATCATGAGTATTGTACTGGAGAAGTCCAACTCATTTGGTTTTAATTTGACAAGTGGAGAATAAAAGTTTATGAAATATATGGTGAATATGATGGCTTTGTTTAGATCAGAATGAGAATTCACAACAATTTGTTTCTGTTTGGCCTGGATTTGATGAGGGGACAGGCTAATGTTTCATTTTTTGGGGTTGATTTTGGATTATTTCCAGCATCACAGAGTAAGAACAAGTAATATCTTAAACCAAGGATTTGTGGAGCATAAAGGAGCCAGTGGAAATACGAGATTTTTTATTGTATTCCTCTTCAATTGCAATGAGTTTGGTACATTTCACCATTAAAAACCAGCAGAATGTCCCTTGCAGGAAATATGAGCCTGGTGACATCTAGTGACTGTGTTCAGCTGCTGCACTCCAAATGTTGTCTCCAATGAGTATCAGTGCAGAAATTTTATTTGCTAAATTGTTTTTGGTTCTTATTTTTTTTAATATGATATTTCTTATTTTTGCAGTGAAACATTGTTCTACCAGGTGATGTTTTAAATTCTGTGCCTGATGAATAAGTTTTTTTTTTTCATTTCTTTTTCACTTCCTTTCCAGATTAAAATACTTCAAGCTACAGGTTTGCCACAGCACCTGTCCAACTTTGTGTTCTGCAAATACACATTCTGGGATCAAGTGGAGCCAGTTATTGTTGCACCAGAGGTGGATCCTTCCCAGTCTTCCATCAGCAAGGAGCCACGGTGCATGGTTGTCTTTGACCACTGCAATGTAATTTATCTTTCTGTTTTATTAATTAAACTGTAAGACAGGAGAAAAAAAAAGAGAAAAAGGAAAAAAAAAAAGCAGGTTTAGGTTTGTGTAGCAGTTTTATCTGTGTCTTTTCTCACATTATACTTCATGATGCCCTAAGACCATTTTAATTGCATTATGTTGATACACTAATATTTTTTTAATAAGAACTTAAATGTCTTCAGAGTCCATTTAAGTCTGATTCTTGTACACTGTTCATTTGTACAAAAATTACTGAAGGTGAAGTGGGTTAATAAAGAAAAACATCAGATCATCAGAGACTTATATTAAAATTTCTCCACAGTAAAATTCACTGTGGATGAGGGATATTTATCTGAGGATATTTGATGTCAGTAACTGAGCTGATCACTCTAAACTCTGATGAAATGAGGAGAAATGTTCCAGTTCTGGGGCATGAGGCTGCTGTAGATGCTGAAGTTGGGTTGTCAGAGGTCAGAACAGACTATTTAGGACAGACTCTTTCTTCCCACTGGCTTTGGAGCAGCTGAGCAGAGGCATCTTCAATAGAGACATCTAAAGTCAGCTTGAATGAATCCCAGCCAAATCACCCCAATTCTCATTGTGTTCTATCACTTCTCATCACACTGAGCAATTTATTTCTCTTGCCATTTGTGAAATGGATGTAACACCTTCTGATGAGTTTTGATTTTCTGATTCTGAACATTACAACATATGCTTTGATTTTTTTTTTTTCCTGAGCTATTGGCTCAGGGCTTACAACAGTCTGTGGTCGTTTTTCAGCTCCTTATAGACTTTAATCTTTGGAAAATCACATACCTTTGACTTGCCTCCTGATTTTACAAACTGAGGCAATGCTTCCTTTCCCCTGGATTGTGTCCTGGCAACCAGGGGGATTTTAATAAATGCTTTTATTAAAGTCAAGGCAGTAAAATCTCCCAACCTGAGTCGTGTAGTCACAGTTACCAACTGATTTGTCCCTTCCAGGAGGTTTCTGTGAATATTTCTGAAGACTTCATGGAACATCTTTATGATGGTGCTTTGGCCATTGAAGTTTACGGGCACAAGCAGAGCGGTGACCGCAAAAACCCAGCCCTGTGGGATTTGGGAATAATTCAAGCCAAAACACGCAGCCTTCGGGACAGGTAAATGTGGAAAATGCACCTTTGGTTTGGAATTTGGGATAATCACTCTCTGAGGTGCCCAGTTTTGAAGCAGGTTTGGGGTAAGGAGTCAGATTTTGAACTCAAGGCCACTGGATGACTCCAGTTCATTCCTGGCCATGAAATGCCATCCCTGTAGTGCTTCCACTGGAAAAGTATTATTCCTCATTACCTCAGTTTGGAGAAATATGCAATATTGTGGTAATTTAGACTCAGGGGGGTGTTGTTTGTTTGCTGGCACCATTTGTTGTCTCCAAAGTAATCTTGTTAATAGCATTTTCTTAAATTAGAGTTGGTTTGCCTCTTCAATTAGAAGGCAGCTCTGCATCTTAATTTATTGGCAGTTACTTCTCTTTTTACTTGCAGCTTAAGCTTATGTTGACTATTAAGCTGCATATAGGGAAATTAACACTAAAAGTCAGGGAAATATGGCAAAGAGGAAAAGGATGCTCTAAAATAGTGAGTTATGTTTGATAGCTAAGTAGTAAGCACCTTTATCCTTTTTAATTTTGAAGTTCTACCAAAATGGCTGTTTCTTATTAAGCTCTGGGAAGAGTTGGAGAGAAGGCAGTGATATGAAGAAGGTCAGGAAAGTGCTCTGAATCTTGAGAGCTTGTGAGACAATGTCATATTTCATTCTCCTGTCTTCAATCTCAGTCTGATTGCCCTGACAACCCTGGGCTTCTGTGGCAGGAGTTGAGACCAGAGCTTAAATGTGAAATTGGGGTTTGTATTGGAATCAGGAAAAAGCTTATTTCTGATGTTTGACTAAAACAGCTGTCAGGAAAATTTAACAACCCTGCACAGCTGCTACCTGTGTGCTCACAAATGGTGCATTTATTGCAGAGGTTGTTGCTGCTTCAGTCTGCACTCTGAGCTCAGTGTTTTGACGTTTTCATTCCACTTCCTTTGGGGTAAAAAAAAACCCCCAAAAACCAAAAGAAACAACCCAGTGTATGATTTGTTGTGCAGGTGGAGTGAGGTGACCCGCAAAGTGGAGCTGTGGGTTCAGATCCTGGAGCTGAATGAGAACGGGGAGTACTGCCCAGTAGAGGTGACCCCTGCCAAGGACGTCAGCACAGGAGGCATCTTCCAGCTCAGACAGGTGAGGTGGCACAGGCAGGGTTCCAGCTGTGCCAAAAAGCACCTGGGAAGCTTTGCTTTGGATGGCCAAGGTGTCCAAGGAAGCCTCGACCTTAAGTGTAAATTGTGATGTTGTGGAAAAGGAGATGTAAAGTGGGAGATAGAGCAAAACTCAGCTTAAAGGTGATCAAAGCCCTCCCTGTCACCTTTTTGCTCTGTCCTGTGCCAGCACCTGGCAGAAGGGACATCAGTCTCCACTGAAATTCATTATTTTTTAAAGAGGTCCAGAGTCCCCTTTTATTTGATCCTTCCAGCCAAGCAATCCTTTGTTCATTGAGTTCTACCTGCTTTAAATTGTTAATGCTTAACAGCTCACATTTTTAAATGATGAGCTATTGATAAGCTGCTGCCCAAAGAACACGAGGAATCAGTAAAAGTTAGATACAAGCTGTTCCTCTGACCTCACCAACTCCTTTGATTTTTATTTTAATTTTCTTTTTTTTTAATTTACTTTTTTTTCCCCCTTGCAGTTTTACTAAAGAGCAGCTGCTTTGCTGCACTGATACCATCAGTGGGTTAGAATTTTCAGCCAAGGAGAGCAGAGTCAGGAAAAGTTCACTGAAATTCCAGTAGCTCACCAAATTAGACTATTTGCTCTCCTCTTTTGTAGATGGGGAGAAAATCCCATTTTCTGCCTTGAGAAATATTAAAAATAAAATCTTATAGGGGTATGTTTGAAAACCCTCTAGAAAAGTAAACGGGGGAGTTGTTGAATGCTGTACTTCTATTTATCTCTGTAAATTCATCAGTCCTGTAAATATAAATCCTTGCAACAGCAAGGGGGATTCTCATGAACACTGGGTCATTGGAATTGCAGCACTTTGTTCTTCCCAAAAGAAAAATATAATACTCCTTGCTAATGGCTGCCAGTAGAGGTCTCTCTGGAATTAAACTTTCAGCACTTTATATTCTTTTTTTTTTTTTTTTTCAAACAAGCATTTCAAATTGTTCATTTGGACAGGGGCAATCTCGAAGAATCCAGGTTGAAGTGAAATCTGTGCAGGAATCTGGGACCTTGCCACTGATGGAGGAATCCATATTATCTGTTGGCGTTGGCTGTGTTCAAATAAAACATGTCAAGTCACAAAATTATCAGGTAAAACTCTGAATATTTACTGTCAGCTATTTCCAAGAGCTGGAAAGCATAAAGTGAAACATTTTCCATGGCAGAAATAACACTTGTAAGATGCTTTATGTCTCCTCTGGTTTTGGTTGGGTTTTCTTCCTACCTATGAAAACAGCACAGCCTTAACACACCACTCGAAGAAGAAAAGAAAATGCAAACATTCCTAAAATCCATTAGGAATTTTTTCCTGTAGATTTTACTTCAAATATTAGACATGGAAAGCAATATTAAGTAAGTATTCAAAATAAAAATTAATTTAAAGTATTCCGATTAAAAATTAAAATAAACCAGTGCAACATACATTTAAATAGTGTCCAGTTACAAATGTTAGAATTCCATGAAGCACTTGTGGCCCACAGCAGATGTTGGGCAGTTGTTTGACAATCTCATACACACTGCACCCCATGTGTATCCCTCTCTTTTTAGGGATTGTCTTCTTGCAGTGCTCCTGGGAGTTTCTGGTACACTTGGACTTTTTCCCTCCAACAGATAAATGAAAATTCAGTGACCTCCTGGAGCTGGCAAAGCCAAAATCTGGTGCAGCAGAAATCTCTGAACTTGTTTGATTTGGTGCCCTGCTTGAGACAAGGCCAGCTAAATGGGAAAAGTAGATGTCCCAAAATATTTACCCTGTTGACAGTGTGTGATTCAATCCATGTCTGCTCCCCCTTTTTTGCTTAATCAGGATGGCTTTTCCTTTGAGCTCTGAAGTACTTAGGGTTTCTGTTGTCTCCTAACCAGGGCAGTTCTTTCCCATTTTGTGTCTGGGGTACAAAAAGAGGAATTTTTTCCATCTTTCCAGAAGCTTCCTGGGCAGATTGTTCCTGTTATTCCCCATTATGTTCCTGCTGGCTCTCCCTGCAGCTTTTCCATCACAGCAGCCCCTGATACCCTACATTTCCTTCCTATAAAGCCAGGAAACTCCTGAATGGAGCAAGTTTCTCTCCTAGGACAGAATGATTGATTTGTGCAGTTTTTCCTTGACCCAGAAGCTACAATTCCCCCTTTCAGCCTGTTTTGTAGGGACAAGTCCCAGGGGAGCATCCTGTCTGCCTCACCTTATATATTCCCCAGTGAATTCCTGATCCACTGACTAGTTCCAGACTTATCCCACAGAGCTGGCAATCCCCAAACTAGTACATTCTGTCAAAAGACTTAACTTGAGAGAGAGAAACCAGTGAGTTGTGTCTGACACTGATAACCCCCATGGGAAAGAGCCATTGAAAATCAGATTTTATGAGACCTGTTGCTTACAATAGGCTTTGGACATCAGCACCTGGATTTTTAGTCCCCTTATTATCATTTCTCTTATCTCAGGTAAATCAGGTATCTCTGGAATGTGAAAGATTTTCTAAAGACCTTGAACTGAGGAAATGCCTCTTCTCTATGGCTTTTTAATTTTAGCTTAGCTAAGTTTTTGCTTTCATGATTAAGGTAGAAAAGTAGGCTCTGGTGGCTCGTTATTGCTTAACTAGGTAAGTAATAACTCCTTGAGGACTGGAGCCCTCATTCCTTTTCCATTCCCTGGGAGGAGAGGCAGTTGTGCTCATTGCAAGTGGCTCTGCTTGGGATGAAGGTCAAGAATTAAAGGCAGTGTCTGCCATCAGAAAATAATGGGAATAAAAGGTTGAAGGTCTGCATTGTCACTCCTGGTGTGGCTGCTGTTCCAATTCCCTAATATTTACAGTAGATTTTTTTACAGTTCTCCTTTGCAGTGAAGTTGCCTCCAATCATTTGTACATATCTCAGTTTTGGGGGAAGTTCTGGGCCCCTTGTGACAGGAGAGACCCTGAGGGGCTGGAGCATATCCAGGGAAGGAAACAGAGCTGGGGAAGCACCAGGAGCAGCTGAGGGAGCTGGGAAAGGGGCTCAGCTTGGAGAAAAGGAGACTCCAGGGGGATCTTTTCCTCTCTGGAATTCCCTGATAGGAGGGGGCAGCCAGGAGGGGTTAGGATTTCTCCCAGGCAACAGGGACAGAATGAGAGGGAACAACCTTAAATTATGCCACAGGTGGTTCAGGTTGGATATTTGGAACAATTCCTTCATGGAAAAGATGGTCCAGCCCTGGCACAGCTGCCCAGGGCAGCTGCAGAGGCCCCATCCCTGGAAGTGTTCACAAAACATGGATGTGGCACTTGAGGTTCAGTGCTGACCATGGTGGTGCTGCTGGTTGATGGTTGGACTCAATGATCTTAAAAGTCTTTTCCAACCTTAACAGTTCTGGGATTCTGTACCAGACTTGGATTTTTCAGCACTTGCTGTAACATTCACACTTAAGTCTTAGAGGTAAAGCAGCATTTTTCTTTGCTGTCCAGGATCAACAGGTTTGAAGCTGTTTCTCCTGCTTCTTTCCTGTATTCCACTTTCTTTCAATTGTTAAGACTTCTAATAGTTACGTTACTGTGAATTTTTCCATTATAATTATTGGATTGTTCTGCTTGGTGTTTAGATGAGATGATAGAAGCAAATCATTGGGATGTCAGCGTGTTTCCATTTTGTGATCATGCCACTGCTAAACTCAGACTTTAATTTTTATTTAAGACTGTTAATATTACTTAAAATAATTACACATTTTGTATTCAGTGTGTTTCCTGCTATCAAAAAAAAAAATTAATGGCATGGGTTTTTTGTGTTTTGGCCTAGGAAGAAGAGGATGAAATGGACAGTTATCAGGTAAAAATTTAAAATTCTCTCCTACAAATGCAGAAGTTTTCAGATTAAAGCATATTAGAGGAGGAACTGAATGTTCTTAAGGATACTCAGGTGTTTGGGGAGTTTCTTTTAAAGGACATGAGCAGCTGAAAAAATTATTTTAAGGGTATATTTGTAAATGCCATTATGATGGGATGGTGTGGGGTAGGGATGGGTTTCTGACATGAGGCTGCTAAACACTGAGGGGAGTGGTGAGCACTGGGGTTTCCAGCTCCAGTGGTTAGTGAGTTTTGGAGTAGTTTTGGGGAAAAGAATTGTATAAAACGAAGGGGTTTTTTTCAGCTGTGTAGTACAGAAAAAAAAGCTAAAGAGTTGGCAAGCAAAAATACTTCAAATAAAACGTGGAAAATTGAAGGGTTTGAATGTGTCTTCCTTATCTTCTGCTTGGGTGTAGGATGAGCAGAAGGGTTGAGAAAATGTGCAAAGCACAGTCAGGAAAGCTTGGCTTTCCTGGGGCAATATTTAATGTGGTTTTTGTCCCTTTTTTAGGACAGGGACTTGGAGAGGCTCCGTCGGAAGTGGCTCTGTGCCTTAACAAAGCGCCAGGAGTACCTTGACCAGCAGCTGCAGAAACTCGTGGGGAAGCCTGGTAAGAAAAATGCTGTTAAAGGTAATAATAGTAAAAGGATGGGAGATGTGCACACACTTTTTATTTTAATATGTTGTCAGATTTAGAAAAGATTTTCATGGAGATTTGGATCTCTGAACTCAGCAGTAATTTGCTTTTTTAGGGGTGAAGGTAAAGTTGGGGAAGCCTTTATGAAGTTGTTGGTTGTTTTGGGGTGTTTCTTTGTGTGCTGGACTGTGAGCAGAGCAGGGTTTATTCTGTCCTGGGTGGTGGAAGATCAGTGCCACGTGCCAGGGGCACTCAGAGCTGCTCTGCTGTCCTCACTGACATCCTGCTTGCAGATAAAACTGAAGACGACGCGGATCGGGAGGCTCAGCTTTTGGAGATGAGGCTGACCCTCACAGAAGAAAGGAATGCTGTGATGGTTCCTTCTGCTGGCAGTGGGATCCCTGGAGCTCCAGCAGAGTGGTAGGAACATCCATTCCCAGAGGAGGGATGTAAAAATGATGCAGAGCCCATTCCTGGCTTTGGATATTGGCTGGTTTTTTTTTTTTTTTTCCTCTCCTCAATCTGGCCTCTGTACCTTGCATGAGCAAAGTTGTTAAAATTAGACCTCTTGCTTAAATTATTTTATCAGGTTGTGTCTCTGAAATCCAGAGATGCTGTTTGGTAAACGATACTGTTATTGATCAGGGTGTAATTATAACCTTCTGAAAAAAGGAATCAATATTTATTACCGCTGCACTCGCCATTTAAAAAAATTAGCTAATATGTTAACTACCTGGTTCATTCACTTAAAAGGCTGCCCTCTCATCATAAAACTGCATCTCCAGGAGCATTTTGTTGCACTCCTGGTTTGAGAGCAAACTCTGTTTAGTCAGCAAGTGTTCCATGTAATTTTCTGAACCTTAAAAATAGTAGAGAGCACTGGACTGAGACTGCTGTGCTGGATCAGCTGTGAGCTACAACTGCAGATAAGGATTCAGGGTTGTTTCACCTCAAACTCATCTTCAGTTGCTTGCAACTTCCTGAATTTCTTCTCTGAGCAAGCCTCTAACAGTATTCATTGATGGAATTGAGTGTCATGGAGTTTTAAGCTGAAGTTTGTCAAGAGTTTCTAAAACATAAAAAATATCAAGTTCTTGTTGGAAACACATCAACTTTCACATCCATGTGTTTCATTAGATTTGAAAACAGTGGAGCTGCAGGAAACTGGCTCCAGGAGGAATCTGGTTTGCACCAGAGGAAATATTCAGTATGATTGAAGCACTTTATGTATTACATAAGACTCCAGCTTGCTCTTGTTCACTGTAAATTCACTAGTTTTGGCTCTTCAGTATGTGTTTTGTAAGAAAGAGTAGTAATTGTGTGGAGTTGCAGCATCAGTGTTAGTTTAAAAACTTCGAGACTGGCCTTTCTGATTCCCCATTTTCCCTGCCATCACTAAAGCAGGGAGGTTTGCATTTCATGAATGTGTATGTCAGAGTAAATAAACTTAATTTTGCTATTAGCATTTAAGAGAGAGAAAACACTTCAGAAAGCAGAGGTCAAAGAAGATAATAATTCTAAGAGAGCTGATATAAAAGAAATACTAATTTATTTGAGTCTCTTGGACTCTGCAGCAGTAAATTAAAATAAAGAGGTTTGCCAAGGTTATCAATAGTCTGGCTAAAAATTGCAGACTGAATGCAATGTCCTGGGGGGTTGGATCATCAGGGACGTGTGCTGGGTAAATCTCTGTTACTTTAAATGCCACCATTGTCCCTGTCTCGTATTTTAGGACTCCTGTGGCTGGTATGGAAACTCACATTCCTGTTATATTCCTTGACTTGAATGGTAAGTGGTCCTTAAGATGGCAGAGTAATTTGAAAACAAACTTTGTCCAGCCAGTGATGTTACAGAGTTGAAGCAAGCTCTTAAAATTAGGAAAAGCCTGGGATGGCAGGTGGATTAATTGGAGAAGTGCCCATTTTTCCTGAAACATGTTACTTAATGTTTCAAAATAAACAATATTATGTGTGGAAGGAACCATTGGTTTTAATAATCCCATGTTTCAATGCATCCCAATGCAAGATCCAGTTTGAACAATGTATTTGTCACATGCTCCTACCAAAGATGGGAATTTGGAACCAAGATGACAGCCCCAGAGCAGTCCAGGGAGCAATCAGATAAATAAATAAATCCTTGATGGGATGTTTAAAAGAGGGTTAACATTTGGATGAGAAGTGTCAGGTGAGAAGGGGAGGTGACACAGCCTGTTGTGACGAGAGCTGGGCTGCAATCTTCTGGCACTGGTGGTTTGTCCACCTGGGACAGCACATCCATGGATCCAGTGGCTTCAGAGAGGAGCTGGTTAATAATTCATGGGGAGGGATTCCAGCCAGGACAGGTTGAGCTTCTCAAAACCCTGATTAAGGATTTGTTTAATCAAGATCCAAAAGTACTGTGTTTTCTCCTCTTCAGCCAGCAGCTTATCTTAACAACACCACATATTTAATGTCAGATGAGCTTGGTGCTGAAAATCCACCTGTGGGCAAGGAAGGGGTGTTTGCCATGGGGGGAGATTCCTGCCATTTATTAGGCACTTTTGAGTCTGTGTCCCCAGATTATTGTGCATGCTTTCTGTATAGAAATGGGATTTTTTTTTTAAGTGCAACTATGCAGCCTTAATTCTGTAGGTGAAGTCTAATTAGCCAAGCTGGGGAGCTGGGGACGAAAATGTGAATTCATGACTTGCTGATGTTTTTTAAAAAGGATGATTGCTTTGTGTTTCCTCACCTTCCACATCCCCTCCTGTCTGCAGCTGATGACTTCAGCTCCCAGGATAACCTGGATGACCCAGAGGCAGGAGGCTGGGATGCTACTCTGGTGGCAGAGGAGGAGGAGGAATTCTTTGAGCTGCAGATTGTGAAGCATCATGACAGTGAGGTAAGGGAAGCTTGCAGACCAGGGAATTTTAGTCTTTTAATTGTTCTTTTTATATGTCCACGTGTGAAAATAATACATCAAATGTGTCCTAGAAATGATACAGCACTTGTTTCTCCTGTGAGCAACTGTGTTTTCAAGGAATAGGACTTACAGGACTTATAACCACGATTTGGAAAACAGTAAAATTCAAGGATCTTCTTTCATCCAAATCCAGGCATTCCAAAAGCCTGAGATTCAGTTTGTGTTTAACAAAGCAAAACCCCTGAACAAATTAGAGTACAAAAGCCCCAGCTGAAAAACCAAACAATCTTAATTGTTAACATTTTTACCTCTGCATTGTCATACTCATTATCCTCCATTTTGCCACTTAACTCAGTTTCACAACTTTACAATTGTTGGTTTATATTTTCTGCTCTTAGGTTTAAAATCCCTGACTTACTTTATTCCTTAAAATTTTGCTCCTTTTTCTGAAACTTTTTTGTTTTTTAGAGGAGCTTTATTCCTGGTAGTTCTGTTAGGGATTTTTTTTTTGTCCTTATTTGTATTTAGAGCCTGGAAATTTGGCTACCAGGCCAGTTTTCTTATGGCTTGAAGATAAACCATTTAAATCTTCAGTAATACTTATATTTTTAACATGCAAGAAGAAAAAATTCCAGCTTTTGCTGTATTGCTAGAAAGGCTTTAGCAAAGTTATTTATCAAATACAGACAGGAGAATTTTTGTGGCGTGATGGAAGATTTCCACTGCAATCTCTTTTGCTCTCTGGTTTATCTTAATAAATTAGGCCAAATGGTCCTACACTTCTGCATATTTTATAGTTTATTTGCAATGATCCTGGGTATTCAAAGATCTTTTTTTCAAGAGGAAATGTTCCAGAGTTCGAGCAAGTTGGCATTTTTAATCCCAGCGTCTTCATTTGGAAAACTGATCTTGATTTTTAAATGGCCTCTTCTAAAGCGTGGGGATTTTTTTCTCTTCGCAGGGAGCGAAACGGAGAAGCCGACTCTCAAAATTTATGTATTATGTATTTTTGCTAATTATGCTTAATTAATTACAGTTAATTATACACCTAATTATGCTTATTAGAGGATACATTTATATTTTTTTTTTCCCTCCCCCACCTTTTGCAGGTGAAAGCAGAAGCCTCGTGGGACTCCACGGTCCACGACTGCATCCAGCTCAGCAAGGGGACGGCGGCAGAGGAGAGGGTTTACCTGATTGTCAGGGCCACTGTCCAGCTCAGCCACCCTGCAGAGATGCAGCTGGTGCTGCGCAAACGCATCTGTGTCAACGTCTATGGCAGACAGGTACAGATCCTGCAGCCCTTCCCACTCCCCAGGGCTCAGATTCCATCCTCTGTGCCCACATCTCAGCCTGGGTGGAAGTGCCGGATCAGCGGCGTCCAGCGAGGCTTTGAGCTGCCAGGTCGTTTTCCTGGCATCCCTTACGTTGTGAGTGATGACACAGTTTGTTTTTTAAGGCATCTAAAGAAGAGAAATTTATTTTTCTCTTAGCCCCTAAGTGCTTTCTCCCTGGAAAAACAAGAGGAGTTAATTTCTCGTGAGCTCGGAGTTTGTATTTTGCATAAAGGAACTTCTGTGTTTCCCTAGTCCTACATTAAGTTCACACATTCTGCTAACCATTTGTATTTACACCTCCAGGTATTTAGAAATCAACTAGGAATAGTTGGAGGAGAGATCCCTTGTGTTAATTCACCAGAGTTAATCACTCTTGATCCTTTATGTTTTCCAGCTGGTGCTCTTACAGTAATGTGTAGGTGAGAGCAGGGTGTTTGATAAACGGCAGGCAGTGAAGTTGTCATTCCATTTGCAGCATCATGCCCTAAAAATAATATAAATCCTGAGAATGATGGGGGAGGAAGGAGTTTATTCAGTACTGTCTGAGAATCCAGCCTCCCCTGGCAGTGATAATGACAAAGCAGAAAGCCTGGATTGTTATTCTGGTTGCACATCTGTGGTTAAAAATCTGAAGCAAGAGCAAAGAGAAGAGGTCTGGTCACACCTAGAAACCCTGTAGGCAACTTCCAGTGCTGGAAGTAGAGCCCCAGTTCTTGGTGCTTCCATCAGGCAGCAGCTTTTTCTCAGCAAGGGAAGAACAGTGAATTTTTTGCCATATGGAATGGGAGACAGTATTGAACAGATCAATTGAACATGCCAATAATCACAATCGGGTGAAGTCTTCATCAATTCTGTTTTCTACAGATTTAGTCAATGCCGTTTTTTACTTTCATTCGACACAGATTCTTTGGCTTTCTTCCTGTTTTTCTAAAAACCCCCCCGTCAATAACCTTTCCTGGGAGTTTGTCTCAGCAGCATCTTTGAATGACTCATCTCTGCATTAATTCAACAGTCCAGTTCTTAACCCTGCAAGGCGCCAAGTCAGCATAAACAATGACCATGCCCCTTAAATCATTCTTCATAACGATCTCTTTGGTCAAGAATTTAATGTCTGTACTTGTCAATATTCAAGACAAGTTACCTTGGGCTCTGTCAGGGAAAAAAAAAAAACCTCTAAAAGCAGCTGATGCTTGGTGAAACAGTCACCTTGCAAGGAAAGGAAGTGAATCCTTCTCTGTCTCCACAATAAGCAGGCAAATGAAACTTTTCCAAGTTGAAATCTTTGGCTCTTACATATTTATTGGTTAGACTTCGGAGTTTGGACTTCTTGCATTGTGAACTGTATTTATTTCAGCTGGAATCTGTTAATCCACGTTTTCCTCATGTTTATTTCAGCTGGAATCTGTTAATCCACACTTCCCTCGTGTTTCCTCCCCGCAGGGTTTTGCACAGAGTTTCCTCCGAAGAATGTCCCCCCGAAGTTCCATCCCTGGCTGTGGCGTCACTTTTGAAATAGTCTCAAACATTCCAGAGGTAAGAAATCAAAGAGTGTCTCAAATTGGCCAGGAGCCTCTAATTTTGTGCTTTCCCCCATCGTTTTGAGCGTGCTGGCTCTTGCTGCTGCCAGCATAAACCGTGGTTTGTAAAAGATGGAGCCTGTTCCTTTACACGCTGTGACTTAGCAGCAACCTCTGTCTTATCAGTGTCACTGTGTGTTTTGTTGAGTGAGCATCTGTTTGCTCAGGTCCTTGAAGAGGCAGTTTGAAGAGAGGTGGGGGGGGAAAAAGAGGGAGGAAAAACGGGCAGGTGAAGTGCCTGCTGCGGGGAGCGCGAGAATCTGTGAAAAAAAATATAACAAAGTGGCTTTTTCTCAGTAATGTCTTTATGCAACTCTTGATTCCTGAGCATATTCCCAGTTAGATGCTAATCCTTTCCTTCCAAAGAGATGCTCTATCAGAGCACTTGTGAAAACATTAACACATGAAGAGCCAAAACTCTTGATTGCTGCCTGGCTCTTTCATGTTCTGCTGCATTTTGCACTCTGTTGAAATGCTTCTCAAGCAATGTTCTTTTTTTTTTCTTCTTGCAGCTCACTTGAAATTTTGTTTTCCTCTCAGGTTAGATAACGCCCCAAATGTGCTCGAGCACTTTTTAATTATGAAATATCTGAATGCAGCCCTTTTGCTAATTAATGGCAGTGTCTCGCTGTGAGACTCTCAGAAAGAACCCAAAAAGCTTCAAAACAATAACCACGTACAGCTTGAGATGTCTGTGACAGTGGCAGGAGCACCTGTGCAGGTTGCAAGGCACAAGGTGTTTATTTGGATCAGAATCTTAGATTGGGTAATAGGAAGGAATTTAGAATAGATATTAGGAAGAAAATTAGAGTAGGTATTAGGAAGAAAATTAGAATAGATATTAGGAAGAAACCCTTTTCTCCAAGGGTGATGAGGCAGTGATTGCCCAGAAAGGTTCTGGCCTCACCATCCATGGAAGTGTCAAAGGCCAGGTTGGATAGAGTTTGGAGCAACCTGGGATGGTGGCAAGTGTTCCTGCCCATGGCAGGGGTGGAATGGGATGAACTTTAAGGTCTCTTCCAACCCAGACTACTCCATGACTCTCATCATCCCCTGAACTTAAGGACAAACAGTGCTGAACTGGTGCCACGTGGTTTAAAAATGGGTTTTCTCCAGGAGTGATGTGGGTTTATTTTTGGGTTTATTTTAAAATGCTTCCCTCTCTTTTTGCCTCCCCAGGATGCTCAAGGGGCTGAGGAGCGGGAGGCACTGGCCAGGATGGCAGCAAACGTGGAAGATGCAGCTTCAGCTGACTCTGAAGCCTACATTGAGAAGTACCTGAGGAGCGTCCTGGCCGTGGAGAACATCCTCACCCTGGACAGGCTGCGCCAGGTCTGGCTGCAGGGCTGCAGCAGGGAGCGCCCTGAGAACAGTTTGTGCAGTCCAAACTTCCTCCTGAGTGCACACAAACTACCAAACAACCCCAAAATCCACCTCAGTGCACACCTCAGCCTCCCAAAGTGGGCCTGTGGCAAAGATCCAGGGAAGCAGAGATGTCCTCGCTCTGCTCCAGCATGGATGGGGCTGGGAGTTCTCTGCTCAGGGCACAGTTCTGGGGTGCTTGGTTTGGTTTTCAAGCTGTTCATTGCTAATTCTGGTTCAGGAAAAGGAGTTTTGTGGCCTTAGCTTTTGCTTTCTGAAGCTTTAGCGATAGTTTCTGCAATTGCCACTAGAATTTTTGTCATTTTGCCCACATTCTACTTTGAATTCACCCAAGCCATCCTGCCAATAAAAAGGGACATTGATTGGGTTAATTTTAAGTACTATAACTTGATCTGTTTACCAGGAAAAATACAGGAGAGAGAAGCATTTATTGAAAATTGTTCTCCTGGATATAAATTATGCAAGCACAAAGAGAAAAGTTATGCAAAACAAGCTGGAGCTTGTGCCTGCCCACTATAAATTCATGGGGAAGTGTGATGCACTTTAAATATTGAAAGCAAGTTCCCTGTCATTTATAATTAGTTTAAAGGATTAAAACAGGAGCTCAGCTAGGAAAGAGAGTCTTAGTCTTTGCATCTCTGTCATCTCCTAGAATCAAGACTAGCTGCAAAACCCTACACGTGCCAATCAGCAAAATACCAGATGTTAAAATTTATCCATTCATAATTTTAGCCTTGTAAACTTTACAGACCACAGCCTGTGCCACAAGGCAGCTTAGAAATGTTTTGCTTGTGTAGACAAAGCTATCCTGGGACAATCAGAGCTTTAATTCTTGCCAAATACACTTATTTTCTTTGTTTTGCTCTCTGTGACTGCCAGGAAGTTGCTGTAAAGGAGCAGCTGATGGGAAAAGGAAAACTCTACCGCAGGAGCCTCAGCTCCCCCAACGTGAATCGGGTGAGTTTGCCCTGCTGGCATCTCCAGCAGCTCCACTCTTCATTCTCAGGTCCTGGAATCATGGAATAGAGCAATGAATTTCCTTCTTTTAGACCCCTATGTGCTGTTTTGTTTTTTTTCTCTGAGCACTGAAGATTTTTCATTTCCTTTCCAAGTTGAAGCAGGTTTTTTTTTTACTCTCTTTCTCTTTAGAAGATTTGAAAACAAGTTAAAAGTATATGCTGAACTTAAGCTTTATACCAGTGTTGTGCATAAGAAAAATGAGACTTCTGTTGCTCAAAATTTGTAAAGAAATAATTTGATAGAATCAAACTAGTAATCAAACTAGTGTCAAATTCTGGCTCCTCCCAGGTCAAGAATTAAATTTTTACCTTTAATTTCATGTATTTCTTGTATTTTGATTCTGCTTTAACCACAGAACTGTTTGTTTTCAGCCTTACTAGTCAAGGGGCATAGTTATGAATTTTTTAAAGTTCTTGTTAAGAAATAATTTCTGCTTTTTTTAACTCTTCCAGCTTTCTGCAAGCCGCCAGGATTTAGCTCCCCCTTATAACCTGAGCAGTAACAGGGTGAGTATCTGCAGATCTCCTGGGAAAACTGGGAAAAAAAGGAAATTACCAGTGATTAGGAGCATAAATGGGAAATATCTGTGAAAAATGGGTCACTCCCATGTGCTCCTGGATGCTTGGGACAGAAATAGGTTTGGATGTGCTGCTCTGGACCTCTCGGGGAAGTTGCCAGGTCTTGTCCTGGGAACCATCCCTGTGGGATGCTCAGGAGCCTTGTCCAACTCTAGAGCTCTTCCAGAGCTTTCACCTGGGTGGAGGGAAAAACTCTGGGGGAAAGGAAGGGGTTTGGGTGGTTATGTCAGTTCAAGTCCACCTCTAGACAGAATAAAGTCTATGAACAAAGTCCCTGACCTCCCAGAGATCCTAAACTTGTGGTGGGTGATAATTCAGTCCATTTCACTCCTTAAAAACACCACTATAGACCCCAAAAGCATTTCTTTAAAAGGTGAAAAATTAAATTGAATCTTATTTTCCAAATCCTAGATCAACTGAAGGATCTCTTCCTGATAGATATTCTGCCCAGCAAGTGTGGAGTCATTTTGAGGGGGAGAATCTGGTGGTGACAAGGCATTTTAATGCATAATGCAGTTGCACAGAATAATAGAATTTTGATGTAGTGCTCCAGCATTGCTTGCTAAATCTGCTACATCTGATCCATGGAGAGAATGCTAAAATATGTGCAGGTGATAAAGTGTTTGTAGCAACTCCTGTTTGGAGAGAAATGTGGGATGTTTCAATATTGTAAGGTTTTTTAAAGCAAAAATTAAAGATTAGGATTCTTACTGATTTCTGTTTTTCTCCTCCCTTTCCCCTCAATGATTTCTCTCATTGCATGTTTCAGAGTCCAAAGGTCCCAGCAGAGGTAATGCATTAGGTCCACCTAATGAGTGGGATAACAATTTTATCTCACTATAAAGTTGATTTTGCTCACTCACACGCTTTTATTTCCTGCTTTGAAGATGCTGCTGGTGGTGCCTCATTTGCATAGCACAGAGCAAACGAGTTTTTCCATTGAAATCCTGTCATTAATGCAGCGTGAACTGGTACAAAGCAGAGAAACTTCTCTCCTTGGGTGCATCTGAGGGGTTCTTACAGAGCTGGAGCTGTTTAGTGCCATTTCTCACAGATTTTTGGGCAGGGTGAAGTCATTTCAGAAATAACCCCCTCTCAGCTGAAAAAAATAGACATGAAAGCAAGCAAATATCTAAATATCTGCCAGTGAATATTAGCCTGGAGGTGAGATGAACGTTGAGACTTTCTCTCAAATCCTGCTCAGGCTTTCTGGCTTTTATAGTTCAGTGTGAGCAGCTCTTGATTTCTGTGAACAAATGACTTTAAAATACTACCTGAGCCAATGGAAAATGTGCTTTTCCTTAGTTTTGTGTTAGTGCTCTCAGAGGAATGACCCCCTTTTCCCAAGCTTTGGTTAACTGGAATTTTTGGCAGTGGTTTGCATGAGGTTTTGCAGCTCTTGGCCGTGGCTGTAGTTGCTGACAGAGGCTCTGTGCTGCAGGAATGTGGAGCTGAGGTGCTGGAGCTGCTCCCCTTGCTTGCAGTGAGCTTCAATCCAAGGCACTTGTTCCTCAGGACATGGAGGTGTGACCTCCCCAGCTGGGAATTCCTGGTTTTGAATGGATCTCTGGTTCCAGGGCAGGACAGGGCTTGGCACAGCCCGGCTTAGTGGAAATGTCCCTGCCCATGGCAGGGAGGTGGAATTAGGTGATCTTTAAACCCTCCCAACCCAAACTATTCTGTCATGCAATGATCCAGTTTCAATAGGAAGGTGAGCAAAAGCTTTTGTGATCCCAGTGAAATATTTAACAAATCCTTAAATGTCCCTGTGGCACAGACATCACAAAGTTCACTGGTGAGATCAGTCCTGTCCCTTTTAGGATAAAGGACCTGAAAATAGCTTGATAGGCAGAGTTTTGGTTAAGCTGGATGTCTTTGTCCCTTGATGAGAAATATGGTTGCAAAGAAGTCTTCTCCAGCAGTCATGGATTGTTATTTTATTATCATTTTACCAGGAATTGGGTGTTGTTTATTGTAATAAGCCAATCCCAAACAAGTGATTTAATGTATCACAGGAAAAAAACAGTCACAGGACAGTAACAGCACCTGAACTGGGTGCAGAATATTGATGGAAGCCATTGGCACATTCCAGAATATTCCTTTCTTTAACTTTCATTCTGTTACTTTTATTTCTCTCTCTAATTGTTATTCATTGAAACCTTGCTGCCTTTACCATGGGTTTTAGTTTTGTGCAAAGGGCTCCTGAGTCTGATTTCTCTGTGTCATGCACCATCCATGCTGGTAAAGTTTGGAATGTGGATGCTGCTCCATTCTCCAGCACTCAGAAGAGCCAGGGCTTATTCCCCTTTAAAAAAAAAAAGGAGTAATAAACAATTAAACAAGAATATTATATGAGCTGAAATAAGAATTAAAGATGATGTCAATGCAACTACAACAGGCAGCTCAGGAATTTCAGGAATTATGGCATGGATTCATCTTGCAGACTTTGGTAATGAAAACATGGATGGGTGGTCACATCGTCCTGAAGAGCTGGAAAAATCCTTCTCCAGGGCTGGAGCAGAAGTGTGGGATTGGCACATTTTGGGAATAAAACACCTTAGAGAATATCTCAGTGTGCTGACAGCATGGAGAGATGACTCTCACACTGAGCTGTGCATTCCTGGGAAATACTTAAGTCACCACTGGGAATTTTTAATTTCTGAATTTACTTCAGAAGGGTTTTGTGGACCTTCATATTGTCTTCAGGACTGCATGTGGCCTCACCTTTAGGTGCTGTCTGCTTGCTTAAATGAGAAAGAGGCAATTTTAACTCCTGTTATCACTGCAAATGTCGTTAGGGGAGAGTGAGATGAGTTTGATTTCTCCTTGCACATCAGGTGATGCAGGAGTATTGTCTTAGTCTTGATATCAGATACAGGGGGTGAATTTTCATGTTCAAGGGGGCTTTGTTGGAAATTTAATTGAATTCAGTTGGGAGCTGAATTTTAAAATTGAATTGATTGAACTGGATGAATCAGAGGCACAATGAATGGAAGGCACCTCTGAAGTGTTTTACAGATCAGACTAAATCACATATTGATGAAAAATATCATGAGTTGCTCTTAAAACACCTCTGACAAGAACCATTTTGTCTTGGACAGTTGTCCTTCCTTTCCCAAAAGCCCAGTATTTGTAGCTCAAAATCCAAGTAAGATAAGACAAAGATGGTGCCATTCAACCTTCAGGTTTTTCTGGGAACCAGAGTTTTTTTCAGCAAATTGGTACCGTGTGGATTGAACTTGAATAATCCTGCTGTTCATGAGAACAAGTGCCTTTTGTCCCAGCTGTGTGTCCCAGCTGTTTGCTTGTATTCCAGTGCTCCATGGTCACCTTTTCCTAAGCCTTTTCTGAACTGCTGAAATAATAAAACACAAGAACTATTCATTTCTCTTACCCAGTGGCTGCATTTTAATGGTCTGTCAACTTCAAGGAAAGATTTGTCAGGTAAAGCCTCCAGATGACTTAGGTAGTGATCATCCCTACCTGCCCTAAAGGTTTTGTGCATGAAATAAAATCCCTGGGGGTTTTCATGGAGTATGTGTGAAAGAAGGGAAGGCAGAGGAGGAGAAGGAGAAGGTGTTATGAAAATAAACCACTTTATAAACAGCTCTGCATTAAAACACATCAAGGGACTTGCATTCTTCTGGTGGCTACTTTGATTTGTTAAATTAAATCACTTGACCTCTGTTTGGTCACTTGGCAGAGAGCAAATATATTCATGAAGCGATGACTCCTCCGGGCAAATGATTTATAAGCTTCCTCTCTTTCTCTCACCACCCTTCTAGAGAGAGAAAAGATTCACAGCACTTAAATAATAAGAAGAATAGACTTAAAACTTTTAGTGATGCAGTTGGTGAATGCACAAAGCAACACAGGAGAGTGCTGGATGACTCCAGTTGGGAAACTTGGGAACTTCATCAAGTTAATGTAGTTAATAATTCTTTTTATTTTTATTTTAGTGAGATTGACATGGGTTATCTTTTGATCCAGCTTAGTAAAATCATTCATTAATTACCTTTTCCCTCTACACAGCAGTTGACACTTCCAGTTGTCCCCAGTATTTTTGTTCCAAATGTTTCTCCACTCTGTTGCCCTGATAAATGTAATTTTGATGTTTTGTTGTCATCTCAGAGTTGAGGGTCACAAATCTGACCTTCAGGGTAAAACTGTGATCTCTGCACTCTCTCCAAAGCAAGGGTAATAAAAAAACCCAACATGCCTTAAGTAACCAACCATACAAATCCTTTTCTCATTCCTGTTCTCAGGACCTTCATTTTATTTAGTCTAGCAAAATAGTTAAAATTATTTAGAAAATTTAGTAATCTCATAGTATCAAAGCTGAAGCAAAATTTCTGAATGATCCTAAGAATGATCCTAAGAAAAAAGCCTTTTCCTACAGAAAAAGTCACCAAATGCTGCCATTCTCTCTGTGCAGGATGAATATTCTGAAACTGTTCTGCTGGTTCTTACCTACTCCATTTTTTCAGCATTCCTCAAACAGGGCTAGAAAGTCAAGATTATTGCCTGAAATAATTTTTCTTTTGGAACAGTCAGTGAAGGGCACTTCTGACTCAACAGATCATGACTCAGAAAATTATTTAGTTGCTCTTTACCTGCACTGAGTCCCTGTTCTAGTAAGCTACAATACTCTTGAGTATTTTTAATACTCTTTCTGTTTCTTTTTCTGTAGTCTCCAGAAGCACTTGGGCTTAGCTCAAAATGTGTCACCTTGATCCATTTGTCTTTAAGAGGATCACCATCTCAAGATCCTAAAGGATCTCTAATCAAGCTTTATATTCTCCAAAAATGAAGCTTTCAGATGCTTCTCACTCTTCCACAGCTCTTTTTCCTAATCCAATGCCAACATTTATCTACCAGGCTGATGGCAGACTAGGCCAGGAGGCAACAAAACCAGTATTTCAAGATTATTTTGAGTCTTGTGCTATTTGGTTTGAGTTCCATTTTTTATTAATCTCTGCACACGATAAGGCCACCTGAGAGAAATCTGCCCTAATAGAAACACAAAAGCCAAATAAAAATACAGAGTTTGGGGATGAGGCATAGGAAAGATGGTCTCATGGAAGCATTTTGTGGAATTTTCCAGCCTGAGATGTGGCTCTTGGATGTTTGTAAGACATAAATGAGTTGCAGGTCAAAGATAATGCTGGAATTGGAGGCTTAAGGAATAGGCAGAGCAGGAAGCTTTCAATAAGGGCTTAAACACCAAAGTCCTAAAAAATAGCAGAATAAACAAACCCCTGCTGCTCCTGGCCTGGCCTCCATCAGCTTGACTTCCAGGATGCCTCAGTGACCTCAGACATCCATCAGTTATCCCAAATTTGTCTTCCCAGCTGCAGCACTGTCTGTACCTGGGGCAGGAGGGCTGAGGACAGGTCCTGCTCTGCCCAAGTGAGGTTACTTGCTATTCAAAGCAGGAGAGCTTCCCTGGGACTGACTTATAGATCCAAATGGAAATGATTCTCGCCCTGGGCTGCTCACTGTGACCTTCAACCCATTGGAGAAATCCATTCCTCCTATCCTGGCTTATTTATTATTTGTGAAACATTCATGACTTCAAGTTCCACTTAAGATTAGTTGGGCTGCCTGTCATTTTTATGTTCAAGGTCAGATTCATTCCTTGCATTCAGCAGTGGGGATCTTCTTGAGAAAGCACATTTTCCCCCCTCTTCCTCCAGGAAAAAACACATGAAACTTATGGTCTGGGATGCAGCAGGTCCTTCCATCCCTTGTAACTCCTTCACCATTTTACTGTGGAAGTATTTCTCTGCCTGTTACATCTCTTAAAACACAAGCAAAATTCAGGCGTACAATAAAATCCAGATTTTGCAACAGCCATTGCAAAACTCTTTACAAAAAAGAGAAGATGGGATTAAACTTCAGTTTTTATCAGTTTGGCTGCACCATCCTGTCCTTGCAACCTCTGGTTGTGGAAAGTGGAGCTCTGCAAGCTCATCCTGAGAATATTTTGCCACCTGAGCAGGACAGCACTTTACCACAAGGCCCTGAGACTTCTTGAAGAGTCTGAGACTGGACTTTTTTTCACCCATAAGCTCATAAATGGGTATTGAGTTACCTTTAGGTCTTCTATAAATTAGGTAAATGAGAAGGAAGTGCTTTGGCAGTCTGCTTTTGCATGTGTGCCTCCCTCAGACCTTTTCAGCACAACCCCATGGAATTTTGGTCTCCCTTCCAGCTCTGCACACTAAGTTTGGTGAAACAAAACCAAGCCCTGTCCTGCATCCACATGAAGCTTCCATCAGGCACACACCCTGGCCAGTCACCTGGAGTAATCATTGCAGACAAATTTTTAAATTATTTTACCTAGCAAGATGAGAGAATTAAAAAAAATGGATTTTGATACATAGATAGTTGAAGCTCACAAGCTGATGTGAAACAGCTTGTGAGCTTGGGGTTTCTCTCTGTTAGCCAAGAGGCTTTGTCACTGAGCCAGTTTCTGGCTGTGAGTTTGGAAGAAAAGTTCCAAAACCACACTGGACCTTTGTAAAAGCAAGAGAAGTCACCCCTGGTGTGCAGAATGGTGTGTGGGATCCATGGGAAAACCCAACCAGAGAGCCCTGGCACCTTGGGAAGGCAAAGGAGCTGCTCTTTTCTCTGTCACTGATTCTTCCTCATCTACATCAGGCTCTTGTGGGGCCAAAAATAATCTTATTTCATCTTCAAAACCCCTGTCAAAACCCTAACCTGTCCTAGTCTTTTTTGTGGCTCCTACTATCCTACAGTTTGGATATTCCATCTTTCTCTTTCCCAGGCTGTCAGAAAATTTTGCAGTGCCACCATTGCTTCCTCTTGATCAGATCCAGCTCCTCCTTTCTCTGATTCAGGGCACAAACATCCAACCTTTAGGTCTTGTATTTCTTGTCTTGTTTAAAGCTCTGTCCTCACCCTTTTTCCTGGCACTGCTTCCACTACTCCAGAGTAGATACACAAAATATTCAGGAATTTTGGGCTGACAGCACCCTATTATTTTCACCTGGTTGTAACATACTCAGCTTCCAAAACACAGCAGCACAAGTGAGTGAAATATTACAGCTGTGAGGCCTAGAAATAAAAACTTTCTCTGTGCCTTTGTGCTGAGGGTGCTCATCTTTGCAGGGCTGGGTCTGCCAACTAAAAGCATCTCTGGGGAAGGGTCTTTCCTCAACTCTGGCACTCTGAGCTTGGCAGAGGGTGTGTGCAGGGTGTGTGAGGATTGCTGTGCTCCTGCTGTTGTGCTAACTTGGAAAAACACCTTTTTTTCCCCCCTCTAGGGTCGATGGGAGAGTCAGCAAGATGTGTCCCAAGGTGCCACAAACTCCAGTAGAGGCATTAGTCCATCTCGTACCTCCCTGCCAGGCTCTGGGCAGCAAAACCACTCTCCTGATCCAGGTATGGGCTTTTCTTCAGCTCAGGAAACTCTCCTGGTCCAGGTATGGGCTTTTCTTCAGCTCAGAAAACTCTCCTGGTCCAGGTATGGGCTCTTCTTAGCTCAGAAAACTCTCCTGATCCAGGTATGGGCTCTTCTTAGCTCAGAAAACTCTCCTGATCCAGGTATGGGATCTTCTTAGCTCAGAAAACTGTTGTCCTGATCCAGGAATGGGCTTTTCTTCAGCTCAGAAAACTGTTCTGATACAGATAAGAGCTCTCCTACAGCTCAGGGAACTTCCTAAACATGGGATGAAGTCACTGCAGCTCCTGAGTGTCACAAAAAGTCAGAGAGTGCTTTCTCTTGGCTAATTCTTTGACCACAGAAGTCATCTTAGACTAAAAGAAAGCTTTTTAAAATTTCTTTATAGAGGGTTTTGGGTCAGCTTTGGGGTTTTTTTTCCACTTTCTCCAGATAATAACTCTTTTCATATATTAATATCTTTATTTCCAACAGGTATTGGTAGCCTGGCTGCTTCCTACCTGAATCCTGTCAAGTCCTTTGTGCCTCAGATGCCAAAGCTGCTGAAGTCCCTGTTCCCTGTTAGAGATGAGAAAAAGGGCAGGCAGAGCTCTCCCCTTGCACAGCAGGTAAAGCATTAAATCACCCACAGAATCCAATATTGGTGAGTGCTGCTGGGCTGGCTGGCAGAGAGCTGTTTTATAAAAGTTGTTGCAGAGCAAACCAAGCTTTTAGGCACAGCAAAGCCTCATGATGCATTTCCCCTCCATCCTGTCCAGGGGTAGTGGAGCTCCTGGAAGTTATTGACACACACTCAGCCCACTTGGCTTTTTACAGGTGCCAGCTCCACTCCCAGGGTGATTTATGGGCCTCCCACTCACAGCAACAATGGTGAAATTTATGAAGGGCACTTAGTGTTGTTTCTGTATTGCCAGGAGGAAAATGTAATTCTATTTTTAATTCCTTATTTCACATCCCATCCCCTCCCACCCCTTGCCCCAGCTCATGTCACCTTTTGCCATCTTTTCCTGTGTGCTTGGGGCAGTTGCTTTTGTTCATTCTTATCTATTCCACATGTCAGGGAAGCATTTGAATTTCTTTTCTTTTTTTTTATTGGACATTGTGCTGCAAAGCTCCCACCTGCTCCAGATGTGGCTTCTGTGCTCTGAGCAGAAGTTGATGCACGGTCAAGCTGACTGAAAAAAACACTTCTGTCTTTTAAAAAAACACCAGATAAAACAGAGAATCTCATTGTAAATCACAGAATCTCCTTTATTTGTGAAGCTGTAGTTTATTTATAAAGGAATATTTTCCCTCCAGAGTGAATTTTGAAGGTTTAACAAACTGCTGTGAAGATGAATCTGGAGCCAGATCTCATGTGACAGTTTTTGGGAGCC
Organism: Aegithalos caudatus; assembly: GCA_013389925.1. NCBI lineage: Eukaryota > Metazoa > Chordata > Aves > Passeriformes > Aegithalidae > Aegithalos > Aegithalos caudatus. The sequence goes on from WEIU01009088.1 coordinate 313,395, forward strand.
CATTCTGCCCGTGCTGGCTCTGCTCTCACCCTCTTCCTTTCCCTGCAGTTCTGGAAGCTCATCACTAATTACTCAGGCTTCTCCTCACCTCTTGCCATGCAGGCAAACATTTTAAAGAATATCTTCCTCAAAACAAACCCTAAAATTCCAGAACAACTCTTTTTTGTGGATGAATCCAGGTATTTTGTTTGCTGCAACTAAACTTGCTGTTACAAGAACATCCCAGGAGTACAGGAAGTTTTTTTTTTTTTTTGGCATAATAGAAATACAGTAAAAAATAGAACAAAAATAAATCTTCTAACACATATTTTTAAAAGTAATTTCTGGCACATGTAGCACAAAGAAGAATGAGGCAGTTTTAAAATACTTTTAGCTTGATTGGGGATTCATTTTACATTTTCACGTTGCCTTTTGCCTTGGTGTTGAGGCTGGAATTGTACAAACCTCCTCATGTATGAACTGTAGAGAATTAAAATGAAGGTGGTGACTTTCTTTAAAGGTATTTGGGTATGGAAAGATGCAAATAGGTGCTCTTACAATTGCAGTGAGAGCCTTTCACACCTTCTTGAATCCTCAGTGAATCAGTGAGAGCTGAGAGGAGAAACAGGCCTAATTTCCTGTCTCTAGTCTAACCACCTGTTCCCACTCCTTTCCTGTTCAAGATCAGTTGTGGATGATTTGTCTAAAAATCAAGTTTTAAAATACAGTGACATCTCTTTAATGAGATTTTAGTTTATGTTATGGATTACTAGGGAAAGTCAACCAGGTCATGATCTCAACAATTTTGAATAGGAGGGGAAAATGCTATTAATGCTTTGTTTTTTAAAAAATAAGAGGAGTGTGTGATGCTTCAGTGCTTGCACTGGAGAGCAGCCCAGAGTTTCCATGACCAGTGGATCTGTATAATGTAGTGAAATGTTAGAATTATTCTCTACTTTCAGGTTTTGCAATGGCACAAATCAGCTGTATTGCAAATGCACCTCCCTGTTTTGAGAGGTTGTACAAATTCCTTGCAGCTCTATCCATAGAGAAATGGGGCTTCTTCAGTGCTGTCAGAAGTCCCAGGGAATTGTGGAATATCCTGAGGTAGAGAGATCCACAGGGATCACTGATCCAACCCCTGGCCCTGCACAGACACCCCAACAATCCCACCCTGTCCTTGAGAGCATTGTCCAAACATTCCTGGAGCTTTGGCAGGTTTGGGAATTTCACCATTCCCTGGGGAGCTCTTCCAGTGCTTGACACCCTCTGGGGGAAGAACCTTTTCCTAATCCCAACCTAAGCAAAGGCACACAAAGGAGAGGAAAAAAAAACCCCAAAAACTGAAGGAATTGCCCCAGAATCAGCTCCTGCTTCTTCTGTGCAGCACAAAAATCAAGAGGTGCCTTTGCAGCAGGTCTGGCTTTTAAAGATCATAAATATCCCATGCCATAATTTCCTGTGCTGCTGCTTTCTATTGGCCTGAGGATGCAAATGTGGGCAGAGGAGTTGAGCTGGGGGTGGTGATGCCTTGGGAAGGCTGACCTGGAACAGAGACTAGGCAGAGCTAAGAGAATAAAGTAGATATTTATTAAAAGGCTTTAATGGATACACCTTGGGCAGCACAAGAGCCTGGCCAGGGCTGCACCCAAGGTGGTCCCAAAATGGTCACAAAATGGACAACTGGTCACAGGGCCTCACATTTTTATAAGTTTTGGTCCATTTGCATAATGGGGTTAATTGTCCAATTACAATGAGGTCCCATCCTTCTTGTTTTCTCTCTTCTGTCCACTTGTGTTTTTGCTTTTTGGGCTTGAAAACTTGTAAGAGTTATCCTTGGTCTCCAGCAGGGAAAGGACAGCAGGATTTGTTTTGTCTGCCTACTCTGTGAAGAGAGCTCACTAACATTTAACATGAGGCTCAGAGCTACACCTCTAGGCAGCACAGAACCTGAATAAACTAAAACTGAGAAAAAAGCTAAAACTTAAAGCATCAGAGGGACTCAGGGGGTCACTGCCAGCCCATCAGCTTCAGCTCCTCCCCACTCACCTGCCAGAGCCAGGCAGGAATTCCTGTGGAACTGGAGAAACTGCCATGGAGAGGACACAAAAATGATCTTCCTGAGCCTCAGGGAATACAGAACAGCCCCTCTAGGTCTGTGGGGGAAGGAAATGTCAGTGCACAGTGGCAGGGGACATAAATGAAGGTACAAGGGGGGAGAAGTGGGTGGTAGAAAACTGAAAAACTGCAAGGGAGAGGCAAAGCCTAAAGGACTTTTTTTGGCTTTAATTGCAAAGGAATCTGACCCTTAACTGGGAATTACTGGAGCTTTGTTGCTGTAAACAACAATTTGGGAGAGCAAGGTTCAGGAATAGAAATGACAAACGTGATGGAAGGATCTGAATTATCCTTTCCTGGGCTGGATGCTGAGATATGGGGGGGATTCAGGTTGGATTTTGGGAAAAGGTTCTTCTCCCAGAAGGTGTTTGGGCACTGGAACAGCTCCCCAGGAAATGGGCACAGCCCCAAGCCTGCCAGGAGAGTTTGGAAAATGATCTCAGGGATGCACAGGGTGGGATTGTTGGGGTGTCTGTGCAGGGCCAGGGGTTGGACTGGGTGATCCTTGTGGGTCCCTGCCAGCTCAGGATGTTCCATGATTCCATGAAAAGCAAATTTCCAAAGGAGCAGGACTGAACCTTTTTTTGGAGTTGAAGTTCACCATGACTATTCCAAGTGGGTGTGGTACCAAATCTCTGGTCCTGTGCCAGTAAAAAGGGAGATCAGTTCTGATCAATCATTATAAAAACACACTGTTAAAATTATTTCAGCAGCTTTTTTTTCACTCCTGCCCATTGCTTAGAGTGGGATTAACATTAAAGTGAGCGAGCCCACACAAAATTACCTTTACAAAGTGATCTTCCCTTGTTTAGAGTGGTTGCTTGAGCTGAAAAAAAAAAAAAAATAATAAAAGAAGGCAGAGACATCCCAGTCAAGGTGGTAGCAGTGAACAAAATTGCTGTCTTTGACCTTCTGCTGCAAGTTTAGTAACTAATCTGGAGAATAATGAACCGCAATTAATGAAATCTGCTCTCGTATTCAAGTGTGTTTCTCAGACAGCACATAAAATAATTGAAAGAACTTCCTGCTCTCTAATTAGTTAGATTGAATTAATTTGGCATAATAGGATTCTTTATGTAACTCGCAGAACGGCTTCCGATGAAGCTGTTTATGTACCTAAAAGATTGGGTTCTGATGAAGCTGTTTATATACTTTAAAGTTAGAAAATGCCTATTTTCTCCTTTATCTGGTGCCTTTAAATTAATTGCCAGTAGTCTGTAAATAAATAAAAAAGCCAACAATTTAAACCTTTCTCGATGGCTGGAATTGCTTTTTATTTCCCCAGCCTATTCTTAAAAAAGCTGAGAACCACAGAGTGCAAGATTTGGAGCCTTCTGACCCTCATTGCTGATAGGGAGAAGCTTAAAATCCTTGTTTAAAATACACAGGTAGAGGGAGAAGCAGAGTTTCATCTGTCTGTGCTTAATTATATTATGTAGGAATTGAAACTCCTATTTTTTATTCACATGCTGAGGCTTTCCCAGTGTGCACCAAGCAGAATTCCTGTTCTTTTCCCTTGTGGCCCTGTGGCTCTGCAGGAACTGCCTGTGTAATCACATTTCAGGGCATCACTGGGTGCTGACATTAAAAATGGGCATATTAAATTCCAGATTCTGATTCTTTGGCATGGCTGTGACAGCAGGAAATTCCTCTGGCCAGTTTGGTGAGTGGATTTTGGTCGCCCTCCTATCCAAGAATCTTTTTTTCGATGCTCAGATGTCTTTTTGTTAGCACATGGCTTGAGAGAGAGATCTTGAGTCACAGATTTATAAAAAAACCAGAAAATATAAACTCTTTGAATTTCCATATAATTCATTTTTGCTTCATGATGTAGCCACATGGGGAGGACAGCTGTCACTTCTTTCCCTTCCACCTTCTGATGCAGACATAGAAATTAATCTTAAAAACTAATGAAATGCAGTTAATGAAAGGCTTTCTAAATAGACAAAACCCCTTTTCTGGCAGTCCATTAAAAAATAACAGTTTCATGGATGGGCCTGGTGCACAGGATAATTGCTAGAACTGACATTCCTTAATCAAATGTAAATAATGTGGCCTTGGAGAACCTTCTTTAACATCTTGAAGGCTTTTTTTTTTTTTTTTCCCAGAGTTTCAAGTGAAAAATCACTTGGATGCTACAATCAGCAGAGCTCCACAGCAGAGCTCGTGTGTCTCCTTGTGACTCAGTTGTTGGTGTTTTGATTTCTTTCTGAGCTCAGTTTTCCCTGTCATCCTCAAATACAAACAGTTTTTGAAGAGAATGAGTGTGGAAAACTGGCTTTGGAAGTTTCAAACCACTCGTATTTCTTTATAAAGTAACTTATAAATGGGTATGAATGACTCTTCTAATCTGCCAGGACCTAGAAAGGAAGTAATTTAGCTGCATAGGAAATGGTGTGGTTAATTTTGTATAAATTGTACTAGAAATGGGGAATTCTGAAGTCTTATTACAGGCTGAAACGTTCCACATATAGGGAATGTGGAATAAGAGGGGGTTGATTGGGTTAATATTTAAATGCAGAGTGTATTTAGAGAAGAAAATGAGCAAACACCAAAAAACCCCAACAAATTAACTTGCACTGGATTTCAGATCTTTTTCATGGAAGGCAGGAGATTTTATATTTGAGTGATTAATGACTTTGCCCTCAATTTTAAAATAATTTTCAAGAGGAATATAGTTGGAGGGGGGGGGTACCTTTTAAAAATTTTTTTTTTGTGAGGGCTGTGTACTAGGGAATTTGGAATTCTCCCTGCATTTCCATGCACACCTTGTGAAAGTATTTTGTCCTGAGTGCTCCAAACAGATTTAAATCTCTGTTTATTGAATTTAAATCTCTGTCCTGCTGCAGAAGGTCCCAGTAGCTGCTGTTAAAGAGTGATGGGACCATAACACTGTCAGTGGGAGGGTCCCTGGGCTCAGCCACTCCTGTCTGGGAATGGGAAAGCAAAGAGAAGAACAGTGGAAGTTTTGGGATAAAGTCCCTTTAGGATTGTATCAACCACACCTGGCATTCACAGGGAATTTCTTGGCTGCACTGGCCTGATTTGTTCTCTTAAATGCCACTGAACTTTCTGCATATTGGGAGTTAATACTGAGGGATTTTCTTCCAAGTGACACGAAATCAAAGGCTTTGCACTGGAGTCATCAGTCACTGCTGCCAGAGGCATTTCTCAAAGTGTTTAATGACACAGAAATACCAAATGTGTTTTGCTGGGCTCTTTGAGGAGGTGGCCACTATATACACGTGGAGTATATGGGATTAAAAAATGTTCCTTCAGGATTAATGTTGGTGCCTCTGTAGCTTGTGGAGAGACACACAGGTGCTTTTCCTCTTCAAGCTCACCAGCCTGGCAGGTTGGGCTCCCTTTTGGTCCCCTCAGGGAATGTGCAAAGTGACCTCTGAGTGAGCAGGAAATGTGCACTTGTAGGGATCAAAGATTGATTGAATCACTGTGGAATCCTGGAATGGTTTGGGTTGGAAGGGACCCCAAAGCTCACCCAGTTCCACCCCTCTGCCATGGGCAGGGACACCTTCCACCATCCCAGTTTGCTCCAAGCCCCATCCAACCTGGCCTTGGATCCACACTGCCAGGGATCCAGGGACAGCCACAGCTTCTCTGGGAAACCTGTGCCAGGGCCTCACCACCCTCACAGCCAGGAATTCCTTCCCAATATCCCACCTAACTCTGCTCTCTAGCAGTGGGAAGCCATTCCCTGTGTCCTGTCCCTCCATCCCTTGTCCCAAGTCCCTCTCCAGCTCTCCTGGAGCCCCTTTAGGCACTGGAAGGGGCTCTGACCTCTCCTGGATCCTTCTCCAGGTGAACATTCCCAGCTCTCCCAGCCTGGCTCCAGAGCAGAGGGGCTCCAGCCCTTGGAGCATCTCTGTGGCCTCCTCTGGATTTGCTCCAGCAGCTCCACATCCTCCTGCTGTTGGAGCCCAGAGCTTGAGGCAGCTCTGCAGGTGGGGTCTCACCCTTCCCCTGCTGCCCAAACTGTGGGATCATCCCAGAACTTGGGGGATTTCTGGGATGTGAGTGCACCCACCTGGGGCATGTTCCATCTCCTTTATATCCTCATCATCCCCCTGCACAGAGCAGAGCTCTCAGGAGAAGACAATCAAAGATGCTTTAAAGTGAAAAGCTTTCATGTTCTCCCTCACCCCATGTTCTGTCAGCTTGGTTGAAGAAATTGTGCCAGAAACCATCACTGTAAAAGGGTTGTGTCTTGCCAGTGGATAAATAGATACATCGAGTTTAGCAGCCACTATCTACAAACATTTAATGATAGAATTTGGCTCTGGATCCAGAAATGTTTTTCATCCAGCAGTGTCTTCTCAGATAGTCCCAACACTTTGTTTTTAGTGTGTTTTCCCCCCCCATCTCAAGGAATTTGACTGCATTTCATCCCACAGATCTGGTGTGGTGGCCTGGTGCCCCAGAGGGGGTGTTCCTGCCCATCTGCTTCTTGTCAGCACCAAGGCTGGGCAAGTGCCACCTCTCAAAATTGCTTTTTTCTCCCTGTTTTTCTAAACTTTCCTTGGCAAAGTTACTGTAGTTTGGAGATCTGTCATCCTTTCAGAGGGAGAACTTGATGAGGAGTGATTAAAGTCTAATGGTTTTCTTTCTTTTGCTATGTGATACCAACTGGGTTTTTAGGTTTTTGTTGATTTGCAGGCTGTAAGACTGGAGGTTCTGCAGAGATAAACACCCCAAACAAACACTTTACTGTATTTGTTTTAAAGGGAGAAAAGGGAAACAAAGGAACTGAGAAATAGCTTTAAATACTTTTCCTTATTCCAATTCTGAGTGCTTATTTCTGGATAATAAGGCTGGACAAATTTTATAAAACCTCAACTTTGCAGGGTTTTCTTCATTGGTTTATTCTGATCCATCTGCTTCCTGGAGCCCCAGGTCCTGACCCAAAATACACAAACCTGTGCACCCAAAACAGAGCCAGTTTTCTCTGAACCCTGTCCTAGTGGTGAATTTTCATTTAGCAGGTTTAGGAACAAGAGAAAACACCTCCTCTCCTGCTTCTTTTTATTGAACTGGAGCTTTAATGTCTTTAGAAAATTTATTTGGGTCCATGGTGGCCCTATTGGGGTTTTGTCCATCTTTTGTCTTTTTACCTTGGTTTTTTAATGCCTGGCAATCTCTGTATAAATAAAAGCTGCTCTTCTCTCCCATCTTTATTTCTCCTGAGGGTAAGATCAGTTATATTCCTGTTTCATGGGGCTTAGAAGGGATGCAAGATAAGGTTCCTCACTCTTCACTTGGAAGGTTTCAGTGCTTTAAACAGTGTTGGGTTCTGGGAATCACTTGCCTGGGAGCTGAGCACTGCTGGTGTGTTTGTACAAAAGGAATTCTCCAGTCCCTTGGAGAAAAAAAAAGAATAAAAGCAGGCAGCTCCCAAATTGTGTAATATATCTCCCTTAAGGAGCTCTTCCCCTCAAAGTCTGAACCTGCCCTTGCAGTGCATTATTTAACAGTGCTAAAGAGATTTTTCTGCCTTTTTCTCCTCTCTCCTTCTCTTCATGCTTCCCTTTCCTGAGGTTCTCACTGATCTGGTGGCTCCTTTCTCTCCTGTGTGACAGCCCAAGCTGACAGCATAACCTCAGATTTATATCAGGTGTCACAATGTGCTGCTCAGGGCTCAGGAGAGGGATTATTTCAAATCTGCAACATAAAAACCTGAATATGGAACAAGTGAGGGCCATTTATTGTCAGTGCCTGTGCATCCAGCCCCGTGCAGCAGGCACTGGGAATGTCCTCCTGGAAAAGGGGATGCACACACCTGGATTCTGCCTTCCTTTTTGTGTTAAAAGCCAATAATGCTCAGATCCAAGCTGAATTTACAGACTGGAAAAGGAGAAAGAGTCCTGGAGATCAAACCATAGATCCTTGAGGTTGGAAAATGCCTCAATAATCAAGTCCAGCAATCACTCAGCACCACCCCCATGGTCAGGACTAATCCATGTCCTCAAGTGCCACATCCAGGTGGTTTTTGAACACTTCCAGGGATCCAGGGGCAGCCACAGCTTTTCTGGACAACTGTGCCAGGGCCTCAACACCCTCACAGGGAACAATTCTATCCTAGTATCTAACCTAAATCTTTTTTACCTTAAAACTATTCCCTCTGCCTGTGTAAAAAGCCTTTCTCCCTCTTTTTTTTTTTTTTTTTTCTGACAAGCTCCATTTCAAGTACTGAAAGTCCTGTTTAGTTTTCCATCCTTTTGTGACAAAGGTTTGCTTAGCATCCCAAAATTTCAAATACAAGCTTTGAACATTTACCAGTTTGCCAATACTTAATCCTTTCATTGAATGATTCTCTTCATTTCCCTCCCCTCAGGCTGTCCCACGAATTATGGTTCAGTCAGCCAGTCTGGATGCCAGTGCTGCAAGGATGAAACAGGTGAGCACATCCCAGGATGTGAGGATACAATTTTTATATTCACCTGCCAGAGGTGGCCAAAGCATCAGCTGCTTCAAACCTGTTGCACTTGTGCTGCTGCCTCTCTGTGAGACAGTGAAATTCTGCTGGGTGTTTTAGGTCCTGGTAAAATCTCCTCTCTTATTCCTGGTTACACTTTGATATTTGAAAGCATTAGCAGCTAATAAGCTGAAATTTAGCTGGTTTGCTGCTTTAAAAGGAAAATTTCTAGGCTCTGACAGTGTCTATAAGCAGGATAATTGTAAGTGTGGAGCTTAATTCCCCATTTTGCTATGCTATCACGGAAAAACTCTTGCTAAACTAGAGAGAAAATAGAGCCTGTGATCTCCCACTTTTCAGCAGAACTTCAGTCTCCTGAGCAGCACATCAGCTTCCTCCCACTGTGCTTTTATTGTCTTAAAAACTGTTACCCAAAGGGAAAATCCAGAGAAAGAGCAAAGCTCCTGATTCCACATGGACACCACCCTTGCCACAGGAAAGTGAAAAAATATGTTTTTAATCTGCTGGAATATTAAAAAAAAAAAATTATTACATTTCACTTAGCAATAGCAAGCCTTTGGTTCTGAAATTCTAGTAATCCAGTCAAATCCCTCTTGCTTCAAATGCTGCTTAAGTTTCCAGTGGAAAAGGCATTTTGGGAATAAGCTGAAAATCCTGTAGTTTAGGACACTCAACCACTAGATGGAAGAAATCACAAAATTGTGAATAATAAACAAAAACGTTCACCTGAGACAGGATCTGTTCAAATCTGCCCTTCTCCAACTTCTTTTTTTCACCCCCCTTCCTATTAGCTCTCTCCTCCCTCCCTCTTTCCCAAAGAGATTTAGAGACATCCTAATCTTTTAGAGTACATGTGCTGGCAAAAGATATTGATCTATCAGATTTAGTAAACTTTACAGCCAAGAAATACATCACTGAAATGGGCTGTTAATCTCATGAGGTGCAGTTAATTTCATCCTCTGGAAGTGTGAGGTGCTGGCGGCACTGAGGTGGGAATGGCATTTGGAAATGGGGACAGAAATGACACTTTAGGTGCAGGGGGGTGATTTATCCACCCAGAGAGTTAAGCCAAATAACTGTGAGAGACTTATGGATCACGGCTGGTTCCCATTCCATATAAATCCTGCTGTTCAAACAGCAAATGACCATTCCTGTAGCATAAATAATTTTTCAGTAAATATTGGGGAGTGTATTTCTTGGGGTTGACACTTCCCTTATTAATGGAAGGAGCGAGCTGACAATCCTCCCACGCTGGCAGGGATGACTCGGGATCAGCTTCCATCTTCTGGAGAATGGCAGCCACACAGGGATTTAGATAAACTCAAAGCCTTGGTGCTTCCCAGAGGTCTGATATCTGTGCTTTTAGCCCAGATATTTTGGATAACAGAGCCCCACTTTCCCTGTCCCCCTGTGTTTCAGATGAACCAAGAGGAAGCAGCAAAGCAGCCACTGGAAGCGGTGGCGCAGACGCCCGAGGTGGACAAGAGTCAGGAGAAGACACCCAAAGTGCCTTTGCAGCAGCCCACGGGGGACACCCAGGCCCAGGACTGCCAGGAGGGACCTCCAAGCCCCCTGAGTGAAGCCTCCAGTGGGTATTTTTCCCACAGTGTCTCCACAGCCACCCTCTCCGAGGCCCTGGCGGCGGGAAGCGACGCTGTGGCTCAGCCAGGAGCTCCAACACCTGCAGGGAGTGACTCCCCTGCTCCTGCAGTGGCCCAGGTCCCTTCTGACATTCAGGGACACTTGGACAGGGCTCCTGAGACCTCTCTTGCCACAAAGAGGGAGAATCCCCCCACCTTCAGCCTCCCAAGTGCTCCCCCCAGACCGAGGGACAGCCCCGAAGTGAATGGAAAGTCTTGCACTTCTCCTTACCCCAGCGAGCAGGGAAACGACGCCTCTGCAGCCACTGATGCAAAACCTTCTCTCTCTACCTCCACTCCAAAGGAGTCAATATCCAAACAATCAGTGGGGTCAGCAGGACCAGCAAGGAAAAAGGAAACATCTTCTGGGGCTTTGGAAATGGGGTTTCCCAAAGCTCAACCAGACCAGCCCAGCGCTGCAGCCTCCCCCTTCAAAATCCAGAAGGTGAAGACATCGGAGCTGAGGTCCTTCACAAGCATGCTGGGATCAGATCCCACGAGTTCCCTGGGCACAGGAGAGCAGCAGGAAGGAGAAAAGAGCACATCCAGTGCCCGTGGACTGAACCACAACGGGTCGGAGACGGCAGAGGAAAAACTGGAGGTGATTTCCGACTCTGAAGATGCCAATGAAATTCCAGAGTGGCTGAAAGAGGGAGAGTATGTCACAGTTGGCACAAATAAGACAGGCATTGTTAGATACATCGGACCCACAGACTTCCAGGAAGGAACGTGGGTTGGTGTGGAGCTGGATTTGCCTTCAGGTAAAACATCCCCTGGATCAGGTGGGAAGGAGCCAGCATGACTCAGCTGGCAGAGCTCATCCTAAAGCTGCTTTTTTTTGGGGGGGTTTATTACTCACTGGGGGATTTATTGCCCATTGCAGGAGGCATTTTGAAAAGGGAAATGTAAAAGGTCTTCCCTGCTGTCACCTTTTTCCAAACCTGCTCTCACTCCCAGCCCCTTTGCGATCCCAACCCAAACCATTCTGTGATCCCTGACTGAACCTTTTCTCTGGCTTCTTACACTGGAAGAAGTAGGGATCAGGATTCCTTTTTCCATGCAGTTTGGTAAGCAATAGCTGCAGGAAACAGGCCTTGGGTCCATAGGATTCTCTTCTGGGCTTCTGCTGTGAGGATAAGGGTGTTCAAAGCACAACAGGAGTTGTGGGAATTAGCTCAAAGGGACACCTAGGTTAAATGAGTTGCAAAGTCTCTTAATAGGTATTAAGAGGTAATAGGATTTTATTTTAAGCTTTAAAATTGCAAAAGACTATTTCTGTGTGTGTATCTATAGTGTGTATATATTTATATGTACATACACATACACACCCCTGTATATGGGAAAAGCAGTGGGAAATAATCATCCACTGACAACCAGGTCATCCAAATAATTGGGATTTCTTTCACCATTTCATTTGTCATCCTTGCTGGACTCTTACCTGTACAGCTGTGGAACTCCAAGAATTTAGGCTTTCCAGGATGTTTCTGGAAACCAGGGTGCAGTTCCTGGGGAGGCTGCTGCTGTTCCTGTGCTGTTGATGTGGGAATAGGGTGTCTCCAGCACAAGAGGAAAGGATGGCTGGGATTTGATCCCTGCTGGAGTCCAGGCTTCCCAACCCCTTTCCTCTCCAGGAGCAGGCAGGATTGGGGGAAGTCAGGGAGTGCCAGTGGAGAGGTACAGTGACAGCGAGAGAATTTGGGTTACCCAGGGCACATAAAACTCCTTACTCCAATCCTTTTAGCCAAGGACAGCATTCCCAGGCTGGGTGGTGAATCAGCACATCACAGGGAGCTCCTCCCTGCTGCACATTTCCCTGGGGTTGGAGCAGTTCATCCACCAGGACACAGTCCAGGATCCAGAGCTCCTGTGTGTCCCGTGTGCTCATCAGAGCTGAACTGGGCAGTGACTTCCCAGCTGGTTTCAGAAAACTCTCTGGAGTTTTCCATCCTGGAAAGCAAACTGGAGCTCTTGATCCTTTTACAAGCTGTAGTAGTTCCTCAGTCCTGGATTTGTGCCTCATTTAAAAAAAATTAAATATANATTTTACAGATTTATTTCTGTTTTGGAAGGTCACCTTCCCTCTGTCAGGCTGCTCTGGTGCTGATTCTGTTTGCAGCATGTCCCAGTAAGCAGAAGCTTCCATGGGAAAGTCAGGAGAAATTACAGAGCAAGTGGGAAGGAAGGAAGGACAAGGTGGAGTCTCCCATTCAGAGCCACCCTCCATGCATTGCTGGGGTTCAGCAGGGAAGTTCTACCTCCAGGGTGCATTTTTAGGGAGCAGTTGTTCTCCCTCTCGGCATTTTTTCCTTGCCTCCTTCTTTGGATACAGCAGCACCAATTTGCACAGAATAAACCCCATTTTGCAGGAAAAAAATCCTTCCCTGTGAGGGTGGCACAGGGTGCCCAGAGAAGCTGCGACTGCCACATCCCTGGAAGTGCCCAAGGCCAGTCTGGATGGGGCTTGGAGCAGCCTGGGACAGCGGGAGGTGCCGGGGTTGGAACGGGGTGGGATTTAACATCCCTCCCATCCCAGAGCAGTCCGTGACTCCCTGATTCCCTTGTCCCAGGTAAGAACGACGGCTCCATCGGAGGGAAGCAGTATTTCAGGTGTAACCCAGGCTATGGATTGCTGGTGAAGCCGGGCAGGGTCCGGAGGGCCGCGGGCCCAGCGCGGCGCCGCAGCAGCGGCCTCAGGCTGCAGGGAGCGGCCGGCACGGAGAACAGGAGGAGCGGGAACTTCTCCGGCTCGGCCTCCAACCTGGCCTCCCTCACAGCCCTGGCCAAGTCGGAAGGAGGATCCACGCTGCGGCTGGAGAAGAGCCAGAAAAACGCAGAGAACAGGAAATCCTGGGCAAACTGAGAGATCCCAGCCCAGCAACTCCCTGGGACACGGCCGGGGGGAGATGGGGGCTTCGGGAAGAGGAACCAAGCATCCCAACTTCCAGTTGGTGGCAAACACTAAGGAAGGGTTTGTTCTCTCTGCTCTGGGTGATTGACACGGTAATTCTTTGCCTCGTCGTGGTGCTGGATTCTTCGTTTCCTGTCCCAAGTCCTGACGCCTCCAGGGGAAACCCGATGGCAGCTGGGGTCTGGGTGGGTGTAATGAGCTCCTTCTCTTCCTCCTTTGAGAAGAAAATTGGTCAAACCTCGGCACAGCTTCCTAACAGCCACAAAATCCTCCCCAGGCACCAGTGCTTCCCTCAAAGTGAAGGGCAATTCGTGAAGAACCCCCCCCAAAGTAACAGCTCTGTTGTAATTCCGTAAGAGCTGTGTCAGTATCGTGTAATCCACCATGAAAGGGCAGGGTGGAAATGATTCCAGGCGGGCAGAAAAGTGACAGTAGAACTTTGTCTGGAGATAAAGAATCCCCAAAGTCCCTTTATTTAAAGAAGCAGCAGCCCTTGGGCTGTGTGGCTGGGAACAGTGCCTGTTTGGATCACTGCCCTGTTACCCCACTCTCCTATGGAAAGCAGTGTTGTCTTTCCAGCTGGTTTGTTGGGAATGGGAGAAAGCCCATGGCCAACTCTGTCCTATTTTTGATTTTGGATACATTTAATGTTTGCTCTCACCATGACAGGATCCCCTCTCTTGCTTGCCCCAGCATGGCAGGACCTTCTCTTTGGTTCCTCCCTATGGGCTGAGAGGATTTTTGCAGAGGTGTCAACACTGAAGTGCTTCCCTGTTCCCACCCAACCTTTGGAGACACTCAGAATTTTGCCAAGCAGGGGCTCTCTGCCCTCACAACAGGATCAATCCAGTCTATTTATTTTTATTTATTCTTTTAAAACATGAAATGTTTGCGCTTTACAATCATCCCCCGCCCGGCGCTGCACTGAGCTTTCCCAGCACCATCCCAAGCACCGATCCAAAGAGGAGGTGCCTCTGTCATCCCCAAAACCAGCCTCTCTCTTGGAAAGGGGGAGGTTTGGGTTGGCTTTTATAAAACTTGATTTTATTTGTGGCTGGTTTTTAGCTGCCTGTGGCACAGGGCACATATCTCCCTGTCCGTGTGTCCGTGCATGGATCGGCCGATGGTTGTTTTCCTATCAAATCCTGAAAATCCACAGATTTTTCTATCCTGAGCTGTTTATATCTTGTTTAGTCATCACAGGGGGATTGGACAGCCTGAGCAATAGATGTTCTAGCTACGTGGGGACTATTTAGGATGCTGAATTAATGATTAAACTTCAATATCTCTCCAGTCACTGCCCGTGGGTATCCAAGTGCCTTAAACATCTGGTTCCGAGGTCCAAGGGAAAGCTCCATTGGCATCGAAGGAGATAGGGATGCTTAGTGAAGGAGATAATTATGCTGATTTACTGTAATTAATATCATTTATGCAGAAGGAATAAAATTAAAATAGAAACTAATCTGTAGCAGAAATAAGTGGGCTGGGTTCCGATGCAGCCTGCATAGAACTGCCAGGGGTTGTGTATCCTTCCAGCTTGGTGTAAGTAGTTTCAGTGTTTCCTAAATTTTCCTTGAGAAATCTTAATATAAAATGTACAGAGCAGCTTTTTAAGGATATTTTTAGTGTACAGTTTTCCCTCTTTTCCCTTTGCACGAAGCTCCTGTCCATCCAAGCCACGATGGGGGAGGAATTTGCTAGTAAAGAACTGGGATGCTGAAATCCCGGATTTTAAAATTAAAACCGGTTTTATGAACACAACCCATACAGTGAAACTCTTCGTTTTAGGGTCTGAGGAGTCTTGCCAATGAAAGACCACCCACTAATTAATTTGATGCCTCTTACACTGCCTTGTTGAACTCCACCCTGACTGTGTTTTTAATTGCACTTTGTTCTGATGTGTTGCCGGAAGAGGCCGACGTGAAACAGCCCCTCCCCAGAGTTTTGTGTTTTTAGTCTCAGCATTTCAGATACTTGGATTTAGGGATGTCTTTACAACTCCTCCAAGTTTGCTCAGAGGCCCCTTTGGGGGCAATGTGAAGGGAGGAACCTCCAAGGCCTTTTGAAGCCTCTTTTCTGGTGCTGCTGTCTGGGAATCCAGGATTTCCCCAGGGCCCATGGAAAGGTGTCCAGGCTGCAGGAGAGAAGGGGAGGAGCAGAAGGAGCTGGGTTGATGGTTCCCTGTTCCTGGTTCTAAACTCCTCTGGCCTGATTGGGCTCCAGCCATGGCCATGGTTTGGTGTTTTCAGGCCTAGGACATGTGGCTGGAGGCTGATCCGACTGATCCAGGATGGATTCCCTCTCCTTCCACCCTGAGCTGTGTTGCCAGAACCATGGAGAGGGTTGTGAAGGGTGGTTTGAGTAGCCCACACCTGCTGCCTCCTCTGGGATAATTTGTCCTGGAAGCAAATATGTTCAGTAGGGTTGGGATGATTCCAGGAATCCAGTGGGAATAAAGAGCACAAGGAGCCCGCAGTGCCTTCATGGAGGGAGGACCTTGCTCAGAGCTCTCTTGGTTTTCACCATTTCCTCTGACTTTAGAAACAAAACCTCTCCTCAGATTGCACCCTAAAATCACCCTGATGCAGCATAAGCTCCAGAAAGCCAAAAACATCAGATTTGGCCATGAGGGTGTTCCTGGAGGATTCCCTGACTCTCTCCTGCTCCCTCGCAGCTTTCCTGGGCACATGAGATCTTTTCTAAGGTGTTTTTCAAATTTTTGGCACAGTGAGTGAGTGTACATTCCTTTACTCAAAACCGTTTGTTACTTCACCCCAGCTAAGCCAGCTAACCAGAAAAGAGATAAAAATCATCGTGGAGGTAATAATATCTATTTTTTACTGAAAATATTAGAAAAACTCTACTTTCAGCCTAAAGGAGGAGGTGCTCTTAACTGGAACCGCCCAGCACTGAGGCTGGTGCCTGAATAGCTATGCAGATTTTTCCAAGATTTTCATGCACTTTATACAGGGAAGAAGAATATTTAATGCAGGAGAGTGTCATTTGTACCGAGTGTCTCATCTCTGGTGTCTCTCGGGGGTTCAGTCCTCTGGCTGTGTCCCTGAATTGTGGGTGGGTCTCAGATTGTTGGAAAACGGTGTTGGTGTTTGGAAAGGCTCCATCCCCCCCCTGTGTTTGCAGGGCTGGGGGTCCCTCAAACCCACGGGGTGTCTGTGACACCAAGCCAGCCAAGAGAAGGCTGCTCAGAGGGACATTTTGGGGTTTTGCCAAGCCAAGCCTTTTTCCTGTGTTAGGTTCAGCTCTTGAGGCGTTTTGATCTCCATGTCCAAAATCCAGCCTGTTCACCCTGAGGCTTTGGCCCCTTTGCTGTTCCCTGGCATTGTTGAGTTGAGGAAAACAAACAGAAGCAAATTCTGTGTGGTGACACTGCCCGGGTCCTCCAACAGAGGGGTTTGTCCGTGGCTGGGGCGGAGTGTTCACCACCCCTGTGCTCTCCCACAAAGGCAGAGCCCCCTCATTGCCCCCCACAGTGGTGGAACCCCACCCAAGCGGGGCCTGGGTGTTGTCCAGCCCTGTCCTTGCCCTGTGGAGCCCCTGGAGCCACATCTGTGGCAATGCTCCCGTTGTCCCTCTGCCGGTTCCTCCAGTTCTTTGCACAAGATTTCGTTTTCCCAGTGCCTTATCCCGGGGCCAGCAGCCGGCGGCGAGGGCTGGGCGGCCTCGGGGTGCCTGGATTTTAGGGAATGAGGAACAATGTGGGCTGGTCACACTTCACAACACCTTGAGTGGGGTCATGATCAAGTGTCTTGTTCCTCCACCTCCCATATCCATCTTTGGTTTCTGCCCTCTCCACAGTTCCCAAACCGCGATCCTGTTGGGGTCCCCGGGAGCCGGTCCCAGCTCGTGTGTCCCTGCCAGGATCAGACACTGCAGGGGCTCCATGTACTTTAAATGAGCTGAAATCCAAAGAGACTTTGTAATGAGCTGTAAAGTTTTTAATTATTTCTGTACCATACTAAATGACTGTAATATTGTATCATACGTGCGATGCGGCCTGCAGGACCTGAATAAACATCTTTAGAGCCAGGACGTCTGTGCTTTGTTGTTCCAGTTAGTGGCACCAAAATGTTTAGAATTGGAATAGTTTAGGTTGGAAAAGCTTCCAAAATTGATTCCAGCACTGCCAAGGCCACCACTGACCCATGTCCCCAAGTGCCACATCCACAAGGTTTCTAAATCCCCCTGGGGATGGTGATTCCAGCATTCCCTGGGCAGCTGTGGCAGTGCCTGACCACCCTTTTGGGGAAGAACTTTTCCCTAATATCCACAGTGGGATGTGGATCCCAAGGACTTCTCTGCCTTGCTCCAGGTTGCTCTGTAGGGAGGTCAGTGCCTCGGAACTGCCACAACCAACCCTGCCGGATAAAAGGGTCTTGGGGTGATGAGACCCCCCTATCAACATTTCATGATGTCCTTGAAACCCCCTGCCTGGGCCACACCATTTCCTTTCCCTTTGGCACCATTTCTCTCCCAAATGCAGCTTCATGTTAGGAGCAACAAGCAGGCTTTGACTGGGATTATTTTGTGTAGTTTTTCAGTTTATCTTGGCCTTTTTCTAAAGCAACAAACACTGCGTTGATCCCCCCCATCCCCACTGAAACTCAGCAAGCAGAGGATATTTTTATCAGCGCTGTCTTGCAATCAGCACACAGAAACAGCTTTTTTTTTTTTTTTTTCTTTAAAGCCACTTTCCTTTTATGTTTTACCTTCTGAAAGAAAAAAAAAAAAAAACCTCTTTGGAAGAAACACAGGAGCTGTTTGAAGCGGCGTCACTTTGTTCAAACCTCGCTCTCCCCGGAAGGTGGCTGTGGCACCTTCCCCACGCTGCCACGTTCTGTTCTGCAGCCAAAGCTGGCTTGAAAAGGCTCCCATCAAAAAGAGCAGGAAAATAATTTTTAAAAACCTCCAAAACTAATAAAGAACACCTTTTCCCCCATTTTCCTTCAAATTAATGCTGCTTCCATCGGCCTTGCTTGGCTTCAAATGCTTTGCCATGGGAGGCAGCAGCCCTTGGGCTTCACCCTGAGTGGAGAGGAGCTGCCCTGCCACGAGCTGGGCACGTTTCCAAGGGGGTTTTGCTCACCTTTGAGCACCAACCTGTGATAAATTATTGTTTTTTTCCCTGATCAATCTGGTTTCCCACCAAAACGGACACAAAGGGTTGGAGGTGCAGCTTCCAGACCTCCAATGTGGATTTATTCCTCTTGTGTTTTTTAAAACATCTTTCTGTATTCCTGGTTTTCAGCTGTGAAGGAGGGAGTGGGCTTCATCCACCATCCCAAGTGTTGCAACAGACATCCCTAGAAGTGTTTTTCCCATCTTTGGAAATGTCCAAGGCTGGATGGAACTTGGAGCAGCCTGGGATAGTGGAAGGTGTCCCTGCCCATGCCAAAGGGTGGGACTGGATGAGCTTTGAGGTCCCTTCCATCCCAAACCATCTTTTGATTCCGTGATCCTCACCCTCCTCTCTCCAGAAAATACTGCAAACACAGCAGTATTTGGCAGCTGATGATGGGGTGTTATAAATGTGGTGTATAATTTGTGTTTTATTGTACTGATATAAAATAAAGCAAAAAGCATTTCTAATCCAAGACAAACCCAGCTACCAGTGATTGCAAAATTGGATGCTGGAAATCGAGGGGCAGGGTGATTTACAATTGAAACAGAAGAATACAACAGCAGAGCAGTCCCACCTATCTCACCAAGGACCCAGCAGTTAACACCAGATACCAATTCCTGCCCATTGAGACTGCAAATCTGAATGTCCAGGTCCCAGTAAACCTATTCAAACACCCTTACCTTCTCAGAAACCTCATCAGGGGACCAGCAGCTGGGGATGAATACCATCCAGTTGGACTATTCATCCACCCACCCCTATTCAGAAATCTCATCAGTGGACCAGCAACCAAAAATGAATACTAACTAACCAGGACTCGACAAAGAACTCAGGGTTTCTTAGCCTTGGGGCTGGAAAACTCTATAAAAACTGGCTCTCCAAAAGCCAATTTGTGAACTTGGGGAGGTCAGTGTGCCAGAGAATTATCTCAGGTTCACCCAGCTCTGATCCCGGGCTCGGGGCCGTCTTTGATTGTGGTTGTTCCGAAATTCGATTTTTACAAATTATCAATAAATACCTTACTGATTTTTAATTTGGCTGATCCATTTATTACAGTTTGGTGACCCCGACGTGATGATTTGAATTAGGGTCCCTAGTTCCCCATTCCTCTGTTCAGGGGGCGCCTCTGCTGAATTCAGTAGCCCGACAGAATTTGGAGATCTAGAGGAGCCAATCAAAAAACAAACTAAATTTAGATAAAATGCCACAGAGTGCTAAGGAAGGAGCTAGCTCAGGAGCTCTCGACGAACTCCAAGGAAGCCCAGTTGGGAGGGACTTCCGACTGCAGAAATTTTAATTTGCTCACAAAATTCCTGAGTGCAGGAGGAGTCCACACAAGAAAAGGGATCCGTAAGTATTGTGTGGTTGAGCAGGGGTGGTTGTGTGTGATTGAGATGTGATGTTATCACCATGCGAGTGTGGACCCTGAGATCGCAGTTCCGTCCTCCCGCGAGGCAATCGGTCGGTCGAAGGGGAAGCGCTTGGTGAAAAACCCCGTTCCATCCCCGTTCACACAAAGCCTGGAATATCCTGGAATTCCGGGGGCCCAACTGCAGGTTGGGTTAGGAGGGAAGGGGACGTCCCCAGGAGTTGAGGGACTGGTAAACCTTCTAACCCAGTGACCTTGGGTCCAGGTTTTTTTTCTAGAGAGCTCGTTATCAGAGGAAACCCCACAGGATGGTCCCCCGCTGGCCTGGTAGACTGGTAAGAGTATAAGGCACGGTATCATCTTTAACTTAAGCCAGTATGGGTTTAAGAAAAAGTAAGATCCAGAAGGATGATTCAGAGAAATGCACCAAGTACTTGGAAAAATATATACCTAACACCCCTAGAGATAGTCCTCTGCAATGGCTGTTAGAACGCTGGGAAGAATGCCCAATAAGATGAGAAAAATCTAAGGAAACGATGATTTACTTTTGCATGCAGGTATGGGGAGGAAAAGAAATACAAAAATTCGTGGTCTGGCCAGTGTTTGGAAATTTTGAAAAATGGACTTGTAAAGCTTTCGTGATATATGTAGCCGGGAAACAGAATCAGGAAGAACCAGAACATGACTACTCTAGAATATGGGACAAGGCAGAGGCGAGGGTTTATCCAATCAGGACTCATATCCCCACCTCAGTTCAGAGAGACATGTGGGAACCTTCAGACTATTTTCCCCCTCCATATCTGATGCCC
The DNA here is from genome assembly GCA_013389925.1 of Aegithalos caudatus. Lineage (NCBI taxonomy): Eukaryota > Metazoa > Chordata > Aves > Passeriformes > Aegithalidae > Aegithalos > Aegithalos caudatus. The sequence goes on from WEIU01009088.1 coordinate 333,806, forward strand.
CTGTCCCAGGCAGGAGCAGCTCAGGCAGCTCCAGTAATGCACCCGGTCCCGCTGCCTATGTCCCCACTAGCCACCCCAATTCCTCCTCCAGTGGCATCGGCACCCCCGCTCCAGGAGCAGCTTCCACAAGCGGGAATAACTACTACAAGGGACCAAAATCCTGGCCCCTTGGCTGCCGATGCCATTCCCCCACCTCAAACCTCCTTTTCTCCCAGGAACCTTCTAACCAAGCAGGACTTGGCTTCTACCCCCTCTTTAAACCCCGAAACACCAAGCCTGCATAAAGCAATCCCTGCCCCACTGGCCAGGAAAACACGACGAAGGGAGAAAAAGGTAATTGATGAGGATAGCGATGAGGATGACAAAAGGCACCGTATGTTTCCTTTAAGGGAAACTGCCCCGGGAATTATTGGGTATGTGCACATACCGATAAACTCTGGTGATGTGAGAGCCTTTAAGGCAGAAATGGGAAAACTCATGGATGACCCACTGGGGGGGTAGTTGCTAAGTTGGATGAGTTCCTGGGCACCAGTATTTATAGTTACGATGACATCGTGGCAATTCTTCGATCCTTGTTTAATAACAAGGAAAGAGAATTGATAAGGCAAGCTGGTATGCGTGAATGGGAGCGTAGAAATCCACAAGGGGACCCAGGTGATCAGAAATGGCCAAGCCATAGACCAAATTAGAGTATTCAATCTGAAGAAGGTAGACAAAACATGGTAGATTTAAGAAATATGGTAATTCAAGGAGTCAGAGAATTAGTTCCTAGCGGGCAGAATATCAGTAAGGTTTTTGGGGAGTGTCAGAAGAAGGATGAAACCCTCACGGAATGGCTGGAAAGGTTAAGAAAGTGTCTGCAAATGTATTCAGGGACAGACCCCAATTCCCCAATAGGGGAAATGTTATTAAAAACACAATTCGTTGGGAAATCATGGGAGGACATAAGACAAATATTGAAAAAATTCAAGAATTGGCAGGAAAAAGGCCTGCAGGAGTTACTTAGAGAAGCAAAAAAGTATGAGAAAGGGAGGAGGAGCAACAGAGAAAGCAAGCACAGGTGCTGGTAGCAGCAGTCAGAGAGGCACAGAAGCCAGAATATCCCCAGACAGCAGAGAAACCAAAGAAAAACAGACTTCAGGTAGACCAGGCTCCTCCACCCAGAAGGTATCATACACCACACAGAGGAAACCCAAAGTGTCACTATTGTGGTCGGGAGGGTCATTTAAAAGCTACCTGTGAGAAAAGGGCAAAAGATCAGCAAATGTTTCAAGAAGATTAGAGGTGTCAGGGGCTCTTCATTTTAGGGCCCAGGACAACTCGGGAGCCCCTTGTAAAATTAAGAATTGGACCCAAAAAGGAGGTTCTGGAGTTTCTCGTAGAGTCGGAATCCGAGAGGAGTACATTTAAAAAAACTACCTACAGGAGGCATTAAGACTAAAGAAACTGTAACAGTAATTGGAGCTAAGGGAATCCCTTTCCAAGTACCAGTGGTAAGGGACATGGAATTGGAATCAGATTTTAAATTCTGTATGAAGGATATGTTGCTGGTAGAGGAAGCCGATTATAATTTATTAGGGATGGACCTTATGGTGGCCCTTGGAATAAATCTTACTGTAAGAGATTTGCAGCTGGTGGTGAGTTTATACAAACTAACTGTAAAGGATGAGAAAGAAATAAACCCAGAAGTTTGGTACATCCCAGGGGAGGTGGGAAAATTAGAAATGGAACCCACTGTGATCGAAATAGACCAGAAGTCCCCATAAGGGTAAAACAATACCCCATCCCCAAAGAAGGGAGGAGAGGACTGAAGCTGACCTGATTAAAAGGGGAACCTTGGAACCTTGCATGTCCAGGCATAATACCCCTGTACTCGCAGTACGAAAAACTGATGGAAGCTGTAGGTTGGTGCAGGATCTTAGAGCACTAAACAAATGAACTAGGACACGGTTTCCTGTAGTAGTGGACCCCCATACCCTCCTGAGCTGGGTCTCCCCTGAGGACACGTGGTACAGTGTGATAGATCTAAAAGACGCTTCCTGGGCATGCCCTCTGGCCAAGACCAGCCGTGACTATTTTGCATTTCAGTGGGAAGACCCCGAGACACATAGAAAACAGCAATTACGGTGGGCTTCACTTCCCCAAGGCTCTGTAGAGAACCCCAATTTATTTTCCAAGCTTTAGAACAACTACTTTGCCAGTTTGTTCCCCTAGACAGAACAAAAATATTACAAATACGTAGATGATTTACTAATAGCCGGGGAAAAAGAAGAGGACGTGAGATCTTGTACAGTAGCTCTGTTGAACTTTTTAGGGAATAAAGGGTTGAAGGTTTCCAAATCTAAATTACAGTTTACAGAGTNGAGCAGCTTCCACAAGCGGGAATAACTACTACAAGGGACCAAAATCCTGGCCCCTTGGCTGCCGATGCCATTCCCCCACCTCAAACCTCCTTTTCTCCCAGGAACCTTCTAACCAAGCAGGACTTGGCTTCTACCCCCTCTTTAAACCCCGAAACACCAAGCCTGCATAAAGCAATCCCTGCCCCACTGGCCAGGAAAACACGACGAAGGGAGAAAAAGGTAATTGATGAGGATAGCGATGAGGATGACAAAAGGCACCGTATGTTTCCTTTAAGGGAAACTGCCCCGGGAATTATTGGGTATGTGCACATACCGATAAACTCTGGTGATGTGAGAGCCTTTAAGGCAGAAATGGGAAAACTCATGGATGACCCACTGGGGGGGTAGTTGCTAAGTTGGATGAGTTGCTGGGCACCAGTGTTTATAGTTACGATGACATCGTGGCAATTCTTCGATCCTTGTTTAATAACAAGGAAAGAGAATTGATAAGGCAAGCTGGTATGCGTGAATGGGAGCGTAGAAATCCACAAGGGGACCCAGGTGATCAGAAATGGCCAAGCCATAGACCAAATTAGAGTATTCAATCTGAAGAAGGTAGACAAAACATGGTAGATTTAAGAAATATGGTAATTCAAGGAGTCAGAGAATTAGTTCCTAGCGGGCAGAATATCAGTAAGGTTTTTGGGGAGTGTCAGAAGAAGGATGAAACCCTCACGGAATGGCTGGAAAGGTTAAGAAAGTGTCTGCAAATGTATTCAGGGACAGACCCCAATTCCCCAATAGGGGAAATGTTATTAAAAACACAATTCGTTGGGAAATCATGGGAGGACATAAGACAAATATTGAAAAAATTCAAGAATTGGCAGGAAAAAGGCCTGCAGGAGTTACTTAGAGAAGCAAAAAAGTATGAGAAAGGGAGGAGGAGCAACAGAGAAAGCAAGCACAGGTGCTGGTAGCAGCAGTCAGAGAGGCACAGAAGCCAGAATATCCCCAGACAGCAGAGAAACCAAAGAAAAACAGACTTCAGGTAGACCAGGCTCCTCCACCCAGAAGGTATCATACACCACACAGAGGAAACCCAAAGTGTCACTATTGTGGTCGGGAGGGTCATTTAAAAGCTACCTGTGAGAAAAGGGCAAAAGATCAGCAAATGTTTCAAGAAGATTAGAGGTGTCAGGGGCTCTTCATTTTAGGGCCCAGGACAACTCGGGAGCCCCTTGTAAAATTAAGAATTGGACCCAAAAAGGAGGTTCTGGAGTTTCTCGTAGAGTCGGAATCCGAGAGGAGTACATTTAAAAAAACTACCTACAGGAGGCATTAAGACTAAAGAAACTGTAACAGTAATTGGAGCTAAGGGAATCCCTTTCCAAGTACCAGTGGTAAGGGACATGGAATTGGAATCAGATTTTAAATTCTGTATGAAGGATATGTTGCTGGTAGAGGAAGCCGATTATAATTTATTAGGGATGGACCTTATGGTGGCCCTTGGAATAAATCTTACTGTAAGAGATTTGCAGCTGGTGGTGAGTTTATACAAACTAACTGTAAAGGATGAGAAAGAAATAAACCCAGAAGTTTGGTACATCCCAGGGGAGGTGGGAAAATTAGAAATGGAACCCACTGTGATCGAAATAGACCAGAAGTCCCCATAAGGGTAAAACAATACCCCATCCCCAAAGAAGGGAGGAGAGGACTGAAGCTGACCTGATTAAAAGGGGAACCTTGGAACCTTGCATGTCCAGGCATAATACCCCTGTACTCGCAGTACGAAAAACTGATGGAAGCTGTAGGTTGGTGCAGGATCTTAGAGCACTAAACAAATGAACTAGGACACGGTTTCCTGTAGTAGTGGACCCCCATACCCTCCTGAGCTGGGTCTCCCCTGAGGACACGTGGTACAGTGTGATAGATCTAAAAGACGCTTCCTGGGCATGCCCTCTGGCCAAGACCAGCCGTGACTATTTTGCATTTCAGTGGGAAGACCCCGAGACACATAGAAAACAGCAATTACGGTGGGCTTCACTTCCCCAAGGCTCTGTAGAGAACCCCAATTTATTTTCCAAGCTTTAGAACAACTACTTTGCCAGTTTGTTCCCCTAGACAGAACAAAAATATTACAAATACGTAGATGATTTACTAATAGCCNGCTTCCACAAGCGGGAATAACTACTACAAGGGACCAAAATCCTGGCCCCTTGGCTGCCGATGCCATTCCCCCACCTCAAACCTCCTTTTCTCCCAGGAACCTTCTAACCAAGCAGGACTTGGCTTCTACCCCCTCTTTAAACCCCGAAACACCAAGCCTGCATAAAGCAATCCCTGCCCCACTGGCCAGGAAAACACGACGAAGGGAGAAAAAGGTAATTGATGAGGATAGCGATGAGGATGACAAAAGGCACCGTATGTTTCCTTTAAGGGAAACTGCCCCGGGAATTATTGGGTATGTGCACATACCGATAAACTCTGGTGATGTGAGAGCCTTTAAGGCAGAAATGGGAAAACTCATGGATGACCCACTGGGGGGGTAGTTGCTAAGTTGGATGAGTTCCTGGGCACCAGTATTTATAGTTACGATGACATCGTGGCAATTCTTCGATCCTTGTTTAATAACAAGGAAAGAGAATTGATAAGGCAAGCTGGTATGCGTGAATGGGAGCGTAGAAATCCACAAGGGGACCCAGGTGATCAGAAATGGCCAAGCCATAGACCAAATTAGAGTATTCAATCTGAAGAAGGTAGACAAAACATGGTAGATTTAAGAAATATGGTAATTCAAGGAGTCAGAGAATTAGTTCCTAGCGGGCAGAATATCAGTAAGGTTTTTGGGGAGTGTCAGAAGAAGGATGAAACCCTCACGGAATGGCTGGAAAGGTTAAGAAAGTGTCTGCAAATGTATTCAGGGACAGACCCCAATTCCCCAATAGGGGAAATGTTATTAAAAACACAATTCGTTGGGAAATCATGGGAGGACATAAGACAAATATTGAAAAAATTCAAGAATTGGCAGGAAAAAGGCCTGCAGGAGTTACTTAGAGAAGCAAAAAAGTATGAGAAAGGGAGGAGGAGCAACAGAGAAAGCAAGCACAGGTGCTGGTAGCAGCAGTCAGAGAGGCACAGAAGCCAGAATATCCCCAGACAGCAGAGAAACCAAAGAAAAACAGACTTCAGGTAGACCAGGCTCCTCCACCCAGAAGGTATCATACACCACACAGAGGAAACCCAAAGTGTCACTATTGTGGTCGGGAGGGTCATTTAAAAGCTACCTGTGAGAAAAGGGCAAAAGATCAGCAAATGTTTCAAGAAGATTAGAGGTGTCAGGGGCTCTTCATTTTAGGGCCCAGGACAACTCGGGAGCCCCTTGTAAAATTAAGAATTGGACCCAAAAAGGAGGTTCTGGAGTTTCTCGTAGAGTCGGAATCCGAGAGGAGTACATTTAAAAAAACTACCTACAGGAGGCATTAAGACTAAAGAAACTGTAACAGTAATTGGAGCTAAGGGAATCCCTTTCCAAGTACCAGTGGTAAGGGACATGGAATTGGAATCAGATTTTAAATTCTGTATGAAGGATATGTTGCTGGTAGAGGAAGCCGATTATAATTTATTAGGGATGGACCTTATGGTGGCCCTTGGAATAAATCTTACTCTAAGAGATTTGCAGCTGGTGGTGAGTTTATACAAACTAACTGTAAAGGATGAGAAAGAAATAAACCCAGAAGTTTGGTACATCCCAGGGGAGGTGGGAAAATTAGAAATGGAACCAACTGTGATCGAAATAGACCAGAAGTCCCCATAAGGGTAAAACAATACCCCGTCCCCAAAGAAGGGAGGAGAGGACTGAAGCTGACCTGATTAAAAGGGGAACCTTGGAACCTTGCATGTCCAGGCATAATACCCCTGTACTCGCAGTACGAAAAACTGATGGAAGCTGTAGGTTGGTGCAGGATCTTAGAGCACTAAACAAATGAACTAGGACACGGTTTCCTGTAGTAGTGGACCCCCATACCCTCCTGAGCTGGGTCTCCCCTGAGGACACGTGGTACAGTGTGATAGATCTAAAAGATGCTTCCTGGGCATGCCCTCTGGCCAAGACCAGCCGTGACTATTTTGCATTTCAGTGGGAAGACCCCGAGACACATAGAAAACAGCAATTACGGTGGGCTTCACTTCCCCAAGGCTCTGTAGAGAACCCCAATTTATTTTCCAAGCTTTAGAACAACTACTTTGCCAGTTTGTTCCCCTAGACAGAACAAAAATATTACAATACATAGATGATTTACTAATAGCCGGGGAAAAAGAAGAGGACGTGAGATCTTGTACAGTAGCTCTGTTGAACTTTTTAGGGAATAAAGGGTTGAAGGTTTCCAAATCTAAATTACAGTTTACAGAGTCAGAGGTAAAATATCTGGGACACTGGATCATGAAGGGAAAGAAAAAACTAGACCCAGAGCGGGTGGTGGCAATCATAAAACTTCCTCCCCCAAGTACTAAAAAGGAAATCAGACAGGTATTAGGATTATTTGGTTGTTGCAGACAGTGGATTGAGGGATATAGTCAGAAGGTAAAATTCTTATATGAAAAACTTACTATGGATAGGTTGAAATGGACAGAGCGGGATGGAAAATAATTTGAGGAGTGGAAGGAGGCACTGATAACTGCCCCAGTACTAAGTCTGCCAGATATAAAGAGACTGTTCCAGATGTTTGTAGATGTTAACAATCATACAGCCCATGGGGTTTTTAACTCAAGACTGAGCAGGAAGTAAAAAAAAACATGGCATATGTTTCAAAATTATTAGACCCAGTAAGCAGGGGCTGGCCAAGTTGCCTACAGGCAATAGTGGCCGTAGCATTGTTGGTTGAAGAAGTGAAAAAGAACTTTTGGAGCATCATTGATAGTATATACCCCACATAATGTGAGGAATATCTTACAGCAAAAAGCAGAAAAATGGCTCAGACACCAGGCTTCTAAAATATGAAGCAATATTAATCGATTCACCGGGACTGGAATTAAAAACCACTGCAATAATAAACCGAACACAATTTCTGTTTGGCGAAGCAATAGACGGTGTAAGTCATGATTGCGCTGAAATAATCGAACTCCAAACTAGGGTGAGACCAGATTTAGAAGAAGAATAATTAGAAGGTGGTGAAAAATTGTTTGTAGATGGTTCAGCAAGGGTCGTAGAAGGAAGGAGGAAGTCTGGATATGCTGTGGTAGATGGGAAAACAAGCAAGGTAATTGAATCAGGACCACTGAATGTCAGTTGGTTGGCACAAGCGTGCAAATTGTATGCTGTATTGCAAGCTTTGAAAAGGTTAAAAGGGAAAAAGGGAATGATTTTTACTGACTCCAAATATGCTTTCAGAGTGGTTCATATGTTTGGAAAGATTTGGGAAGAAAGGGGGTTGGTTAATACCCACGGGTGAGGTTTGGTACCTGAAGAACTAATAAGATAAATTTTGGAAGCAATTAGGGGACCAGAGGCAATATCTATAGTGCATGTAAAAGGACACCAGATCGGGATGCAGTTTTGAACCAGAGGTGGTAACTTAGCAGATCAAGAAGCAAAAAGGGCTGCCCTCCTTCCTCTGAGCACCCCGGAGATCAGAAACGATGAACCCACAGAATACCATGATAAACGCTCCCAAAAGGAAATAGAAGGTTTTAAGGACGTTGGAGCAAGATTAAAAAATGGAAAATGGAGACTGCCAGATGGCAGGGAATTAGTATCTAGGGAATACACTAGAAAAATATTAAGGAGACTACACCAACAAACTCATTGGGGAACACAGGCTCTGTCAGAGCAGTTTTAAAAATTCTTCGGATGCAAAGAAATATACTAAATAGCTGAACAGGAAGTATTAGGATGTATAACCTGCAGAAAGATAAATTGAACCTGCATGAGACAAGTACCCCGGGGAGGTCGACCACTGGCTTACCGTCCCTTTGGAAGGATACAAGTTGATTTCACTGAGTTACCTAAAGTGGGGAGGTACCAATATCTGCCAGTGATAGTTGATCAACTGATTCGGTGGGTGGAGGCTTTCCCTAGAGCAGGGCTACTGCACAGGCAGTATCAAAAGTTATTCTAGAGGAGATTGTACCTAGTTATGGGGTAATAAACTCCATTGACTCAAATCAGGGGACTGATTTCACTTCAAAAATAGTTAAGCAATTAGAAGCTTTGGGAATCTGATGGGAATATCACACTCCCTGGCACCCACAAAGCTTGGGAAGGGTGGAAAGAATGAATCAGACATTAAAAAAACAGTTATCGAAGCTAATGGTAGAAACTAAAATGTCTTGGGTGAAGTGTCTCCCTCTGGCCCTCCTGAGTATCAGGACTTGGCCACACTCAGAAGTAGGATTATCCCCTTTTGAAATGTTACATGGAATGCCATACGAACACGGCATGCCAGTGGACCACCCTAAAACAGAGGATGGTCAACTGCAACCCTATCTAATAACAATTAACAAAAACAAGAGCTGCTAAAAAGGGGACTAATTACTCAAAGCACCCCCTTGGGATTCTCTATACATCACACACAGCCTGGAGATAAAGTGCTTGTGAAGATTTGGAGAGAAGTTCCTCTAGCACCGTGCTGGGAAGGTCCTTTCCTCATCCTCCTAACTCCTGACACCTCCGTCCGAACTGCAGAGAGGGGTTGCACTCACACCTCCAGGGTAAAAAAGCCAATCCTGACGAGGAGCCTGAGTGGAGGACAACTTCTTCACCAGGGGACCTGAAAGTAAAGCTGCAGCAGCGATAAATGTCTGACAAGAATACGGTAAGTTGTTCAAAGCCCGGTTGCCCTTGTTACCCTTGTATACATTTTGAGTGTGGTTATTGTTACGAGATTTGGGTGGTACATTGTACATTGTAGAAGGGGATACAGACCAGAGGCTGACCTCAGGTTCACCCAGCTCTGATCCCAGGCTCAAGGCTGTCTTTGACTGTGGTTGTTCCGAAATTTGATTTTTACAAATTATCAATAAATATGTTATTGATTTTTAATTTGGCTGATCCATTTATTACGCGGGGGGAGGGTTAAGATAAATTTTATCCCCCTCTTTGATGCCTGAGAGGCACAAGGAACAGTCTGAGAGGTATTTCCACCCCTGAAGTCCATTTTTCATCATCTGCACCCCTCCAAAGTTGCCTTTTCCCTGTTTTGGGGTGTCCATCCTGAGCAAACCCCCTGACCACAGCTGCACATCCTGATTTTAACCAGAAGGGCAAGACCCCACCACCATTTCACTAAATAAATCAATTCCTGTAACTTTCTATCTTCTCTGCCACCCAGCTCAGCTTCCACACTAGCTGCAGGAATTTCTTCACATTCTTCAGGA
>WEIU01009088.1:343565-411948 GCA_013389925.1 Aegithalos caudatus
CACCCCTGCTCTCAATAATTCAACATCTTTTGGTTTGATCACAGAATGGTACCAAGCTCTGCTCCCTGCAGACCTTCAGCTGCTTGAGCCAGAGACTTTCATTGTTGGGATGGGACTCACAGAGCCCTTCCTGAGGCTGCAGGAGCCTGGTGGGGGAGATTCCCAGAGGGAAGGGCACCATCTCCAAGGACATCTTTGTATGAGCAGCACTGCTACCTGTGACAAACACAACCCCAGGCAAAGCAGGGAAAGCTCCACTCTCAACATCTCCTTCCAGTGGAAAGAGCCCCAGGAGGTCTCTGGAATCAGCCCACAGCTCAAATTCCAAGTGATTCCAGTGCTTCAAATCCACCAATCCACCTCCATCCCTTCCAGAGGGGGAGTGCACAAAGAGTTCTTTTCCCCAAACAAATCAAAATCTTCTACATTTGCTTTGTTCTCAGGACACATTTTAGGTCTCACAGCCAAGCCCTGCACAAAAAGGACAATGGAAAAAAAGGGTCTGTGTTGAGTTATACATTTTTATTTTCTAATAGGTACAATACTAAAATAAACACAAATTAAAAAAAAGTTTTATTAAAACAAAACTGTACAAAAAAGCAGTTATACTACATTTTAATTACAGAACAGTCTACTGTCCAAAAGGCACTAATCCAGAATAGGAGATACAATGATACAGGACTCATTTGAACTATTTTAATCAATACAATAGAGCACTTGTTTCTCTGTCCATTCACATACAGAAACAAGGACTTTTGCTACAGTCATTACACATTGTTATAAATATGAGCCCTACGTGGAAAGGTGCAGTATCGCTCTCCCTGGGCCGTGCATCAGCTCTAACAAAGACAGGGATTAAATTAAAAAAGAAAAAAAAAAGGGGGCACAAGGGGAGAAGTTGATGGTTCATTTTCACAGCACCTGCTACCAGGGGAAGGTGTGATGACCCATTGACCCTCACCTGCATTTGGGATGGAGGCTGGACCAATTTCCTTAAGGGACTGTGGTGGGACTGAAGGTGAACTTCCATCATCTCCTGCCCCAAGCTTTCCATCAGTTACTCCACTACATCCTGTTCTACCCAGTTTCCTTTGGCCCTTTGTTTCCCTGAACAGTTCTCTGTGATGGATAAATAACAATTCCCAAGCACACCAAGGGTTCTCAGGTTTCCTACACTATTCCTTTTCTCCTCACAGGGAGCCATCGGCACCTTGCAGATGAAGGCAGTGACTGGGAGAAGAGTTTGGAATGTTCTTCTCAACACTCAGTGCTTTCACTGCAAGGACATCTGGCATGAACAGATGGATCCCCCCATCTCAAGGCTGCTCCAGCTTTCCCAAAGCAAACAGCCAAAGAGCCCCAAAGCCACCAGGGGTGCTGGGGGGATGTTCCTGAGGGGGCACAGGGAGAGTTACAACCCATCACCTCCCCAGCCTGCTTTCCTGACAGCCAAGGCCCCCAAGAGCAGCCAGCCTGGGGAACACAAAGTTTTTCTTCCATCCCCTGTGGGGTGTGACTGAGGTTCACCCCGGGACTACTTCTTCACTTACTTCTCCACAAACAACTTCCCACCACGAGGATCTGCTCATCCTCCCTCCCAACCTACCCAATCCATTTTTTTTTTCCCCCAAAAAAATGTCAGGCTGAGGAGCAGCAGCAGAGCATGGAAAAGCATTTAGGAAAGAACTACGTGCAGAGGAGTCAACCAGCACATGAATATTCAACTTCACGACGAGGAGCAGCGACACAGCGCGCAGGGAAATGAAACATCTCATCTTTCAGCTGAAGGAGCAGCCCTTAAGATCAAGACCAGGGGTGGATCTGAAGGGGATGATGATGATGATGATGATGAGGGGCATCACCTGACTCGTTCCCTGTGGAGGAAGGAGGTCAGATGCACGGCAGGAGAGGGATACTGCACCTTTGGAACAGTGTCATACACATAAGACAAAGACAGGCATCTGGATGTTAACAAAAATAAGTAACAAAGAAATATGATTAAACAAAATCTCTTCTCACATCATCCTATACTACATCCTCCTTCTGCTTAGCAGAAAATTGTACGTACACAAAAATACAAATACACAATTTTGTAGAACAGTCTGATTTTAATATATTTATATATATTTATATTTATATGAGTGGCAGGTTAGTTCATTATATAGAGCTTTTTGCACTTTTGGCTCATATGCAACAAGGCTTTATAAATTCAGCTTTAGCTTTCATTCAGGTTTTATAGCTTCTTGAACATTTGTTTTCACATTTAAAGCAGCATCCAATTTGCAAGAGGAGTTGGTGGTGGCTACAGCAAGGATCAGGTCAAGAGGTTATTTTGGGGGCTGGGGGGGGGAGGAGAATATACATTCCAGTGTGTGTGTGTGTGTGTGTGAGTGTGAGTGTGCGCTAGTGCTCATGGAAAACTGACCAGAGGGTGAGCACACCACTCCAGGATCCCATGGTTACCTCTTGAGGTAGGCAGGACACCTACAGCAGATGAGACACAGGGCCCAGCTGGGGCAAACCAGCAGCCGGGCGGGAGAGGCCGACGGAGGAACGGACGGGGCAGGGATGGGACACGGCTCGTCCTGGGTGTCACTGACACATCTGGTGACAGTCAAGTGACAGGAGGCAGCTGGAACCAATCCCAGCACAGCCCAGATGGGAGATGCAGGGCTGGCAGCCGCCCCCAGGCCGAGGTCACGGTGGGACAAAGTCGAGACACACAGGATTTGGATGTGAGGAACCTCCCCGGCCTTCGCTGGGGTTTGGCTCCATTTTTGTGTGGCTCTGAGGCTGTGCCACCGTGCCCTCACTCGTGGGTTTGCAACACTCAACTACAGCATCCATCTGCTGTCACCAACAGCCACTGCCAGTGACAGCCACTTTTCAGGGAAAACACCACTTCCAAAAGGCATCTTGGAGCAGGGCCAAGCCGTGTGTGCCACAGGCTCCACTAACAGTGGATTTCCATCGGGAAATGACCTGGCTTCCATCAGGACCCCAGCAATGCACTCCCACAGGATCACTGCTTCTATCTAAACACCCATCCACTCCCCAAAGTCTGAGTTTCTGCCCTCTGCAGAGATATCCTCACAGCTTTCCTTGCCAACAGTCCTTTCCCTGGCTTTCCCACCTCGGATGTTGTCGTCAGAGTGAAAACATTGTGTTGCTAATGAAAAATAAAACATCTACAAACAGATTGCTTTCATTTGCTGAACCCTTAAGTGGTACTGAAACACCTTCATAGTGTTCTGTTACCTCCTTTCACTCTGGTCACAAGAAATCCTCCTTCAATGAAATTTTTTAAACTATCACTGATACCTTTATTCTTTAAACCCATGTAAGATTCTCACCTATACAAAATCATAACCACCTGCCAATAGTTAGGAATATTTGGACAAAATATTTAGCAGGTGCCACTATGATAAACCTAGAAGTAAGAATATAGGAAGAAACTGCCTTTGGGATTCCAGAGAGGTTTTGGCTGCCCCATCCCTGGAAATGTTCCAGGCCAGGTTGGACAGGGCTTGGAGCAAGCTGAGATAGTGGGAGGTTTCCCTGCCCATGGCAGGGGGTGGGACTGGATGATTTTTAAGGTTCCAATCCAAATCATTCTGTGATCCAAAGGAGGTGATTAAAGAAGCACATCAGCTTTTTCCATCCAGACCTGGTTTTCCGGAGGTGGATGTTTATCACACGGAGCTCTTTGTATCTGCAATCCAAGAGGCAGTTTCCTACTGAATTCCATTCAAGCTTCCCCCTCTTTGCCATCCACCCCAAATCAGAGATTGCAGATGTTTGGCTGAGAAATGAGATCCCCCCACAAAAGACTGAGAACCAAGGGGGGCAAGAACAGGGAGTTTTTTCCAGCCGGATTCTGCTGGGCTCCAGACTCACTGGAGGGATGTGCGGAGGGATGCAGGGAGGGCTCTTTTTAAAGAGGGAAATGAGGTCTAATCCTATTCCTCCAGCTCACTCTGGAGTCCTGTTCCTCACTTAGGCACTTTAAAAATTGACACTAAGAAAAAAAAACTAAAATGAAAGAAGTACTGCACGTATCTCCCACTTCCCAGGCTTTCAGCAGCCTTGGGAAGATCATAAAGACCAAGAGGAAGACAGCCAAGGCAATGTGTCAGGAAAATAGTGCTCCCCATGGCCACAACTGACTTCAACTCGTCACCCTTTGATAGAACTGCTGTGAAACTAAACTGAGTTTAAATCTGGTATTATCTATAAGGGCACAGCCGGTCCCATGGTGGCACAATGACATTGTGTCATCCCGCAGGATCTGACTTCCAAGGGGACACCAGGCTCTCCCAGCCTCAACCAGCAGCACTGGTGGGAGAAGTGCTGTCCAGAACCATCCAGAACTCCAGCAGCAAAATCAGGGAGGCTTTGATGAGATCCAGAAAGAAATTCCTGGCGCCAACAGCAAGGAAAAAGGGGTTTTGCTTTTGGGTTTTTACTGGGTGAAAGAATGGGGAATCTGTCCCGCTTGAAAGACCAAACAGCTCTGATCCCACAGCAACCAAAAATCAGTCACCAGCTGCAGGTCAGCACAAGGCTCAGGATGACCCAAATTCACACAAAAGCCAAAAAAAAGGAACAGAAAATTCAGTGGCTAACACTGGAAGATGGGAAGCTCAAAATCCAAATTCTGTTTTCACTGTAAATGTTTTCATTTGGAAAAGTGACTTCAAGATTTTCCAATGATTTTCAAACCTAAACCAACTTATGAATAATAATAAAATGCTACTCTGGCTGCAATGAGGGATCCCTAACCCTGGATAAATGAAGTGTCCAAAAGAAGCAGCAAACTCCTGGGAAAGCTGTGCAAATCCAGACGTCCCATCCCAAACACCCACATTAGAAGTAGGCACCCAAACTGGGAAAATCCACTGCTCCAATTAAGGTTCCAACACAAAGGGCAAGCAAGGCAAAACAAATTGGAACAGGAAAGGCCAGGGACAGGGCTTGGAACAACCTGGGATAGTGGAAGGTGTCCCTGCCCATGACAGGGGGAGGAACTGGATGAGCTTTAAGGTCCCTTCCAACCCAAACTGATGCCAAGGCATCAAAACCATTCCACGATTCCATGAAAAGAACACTTCCACTTTGTCCCTCTCCCACGGTCCAAGCACCTGATTTCACACAGGATTGTGCAAGTGAAGAACCTGCTGTAAACTGGCTGAATTTATGAGCTGATTTTTTGTTTAAAACGGCCAAAGTAGATAAATTTTTTCTTATTTATTTCATATATACTTCGACTTCAAGTAAGTAACGGATACAGCACCATCTAAAAGGCCAAAGGAAAGGGGAATGTCTCCCAGTAAACAAATCTTCCCAGTAAAAAAAAAAAAAAGACAGTCCAAGGAATAATAAAAAAATTATCCTTTTAAATTGCTATTTCTGTGATTTGCTAATCATCCAAACTGCAAGGAGGGAAGGGAGAAGGGTCTGAGAGCTGGGAAACCCCAGAGCAGAAAGTTTGGAAGTTTCTGCCCTACACTGGATTGATTTTTGTAGGGTGGAAACAACATCAATCTCTTACTTGGAGACTGCAAGGACAACAGCTTCAGGTCAGAGCACTCCAGAACAGGCAAACCAGGTAAAAAGGGATTATCAGGGTGTGGAGGAGCTTGTTTGAAAGGTAAAAGAAATTATTTCTATGAGAAGCACTGAAATCTGGGAAAATAATGTGACAAATTCAGTACCAAGAATCAACTTCAGAGGGAAGCAAATGGCTCAGGGCAGTTGAGGAGGGTTGAGCTCAGACTCTCCACAGGAATTTCTTCAAGGAATGCAGGCTCCATGGAGGAAATAAGGAGACATCAGTTTAGCAAGAGGGCTTGTGCTGGCTGTGGGATTTTTTGAAGCCCTCTGACAATGGTATTTGTGAAAATCAGCTGCTGAGGCACTGCAGCTCAAAGAAATGGTTGATAAAATTCTATTTATGCTGGATTTTTGGGGTAATGGTACAAGATTTTTACTGTATGGAACTGCAACTGGGGTTAGAGACGTAAGGCACAACGTGTTCTCTGATGGAAAGTTCTTGCTGCAGAGAACCCCTCCAGAACTCAAATCTCCATAAACAATTCAATATTCTGAACAAGTTCTAAAGGTTAAAGACATGTTTTATCTCTTTGGAGTCACAGATTTACAATTAAGGCCAGAAGGGACCAGTCTGTCACCTACAAGGAGACCCTGAAGGTCAGGTGGCCTCCCACAGTCCTGATGCAAACTTCCTACTCCACCTACTTCATCAAAAAAAATTAAAAAGAAACCAAACCCAACCCTAATTGAAAGTGCCTCTCTATTCTGCATCACTCTTTACAAATTTATCACATATATCCAATGGATTTATAAACATCCCATATCTCAACAGCATTTATTTTCTCCAATGCCCTGGAGAAACAGGATTGAGACTTAAAAAGCTCTACAGAGGAAAGATTGGTGTAACTAAGAGCTCTGAAGGAAGTGGTGAATTGAACTGTTAGAACTGAACTGGTCCTGGGTGCCAAGGTGGGAATGTTTGGTTAAACTGAACCAGAACTGCAGGGAAACCTTCCAGGACCTAAAGGGTATCCAGGAGAGCTGGAAAGCAACTTGGGACAAGGGATGGAGGGACAGGAATGGCTTCCCACTGCCAGAGGACAGGGTTATATAGGATATTGGGAAGGAATTGTTCCTTGTGAGGGTGTGGCTGGGATGAAATTCCCAGAGAAGCTGTGACTGTCCCTGGATCCCTGGAAGTGTCCAAGGACAAGGTGGATGGGGCTTGGAAGCAGCCTGGGATAGTGGAAGGTGTGGGATGGGACAGGATTGTAATGGCCTTTCCCATCTAAACCATTCCAGGAGTCTCTGAGCTACATCTGTGAGAAAATGAACAAAAGCACAGCTCAAATTCCAGTAACAGCACCTAAACCCTTTAAATTCTCTCATCAACAAAGATCCCAAGGCATTTCCCCTTTCCAGGGAGCAGTTCCAGATTTTGTGCAATACCCCTGAGCCTTTCCCAGCAACATCTTGAATTCCTTCACCATTCCAAACCCAAACTCATCCCGCTCCATCCCACACACTGGAAGTGGAGATGCTCCTGCTGCTGTTTTCACTCCTTAATTTTACCAATGGTTTTCAAGGTAAGAACAGCTTGGATGTGTCAGGGAGAGTCTGTGGCATGCTGGGCTTGAAAAGATCTGCTCACAATGCATAAAGGAAATTGAAAACCTGGTCAGTGAGTTGATATTTGGAATTCCTGGCTCTGGTTAGCTCCTGAAGGGTATTTTCCACCCTGTCCCTACAGCCCTGTCAAGGAGAGATAGCAGCAGCTTCATCAGCAGGCAGACTTCAAAAAAAAACTCTATCCAAAGTCAAACATGCTTTGAGGAACGAAATAAATGCTTAATATTCTTAATGGAATATACTGGGTGAGAAATATTAATTAATAATTTACTTTCATTATCTCTTTGCCCTCCTTGAGCGATCTGACGGATAAACTGTGTAAGTAAAATTTATTTTTAAATCTCAAATGATGTCAAATATATCTCAGAAGGCTGAATCCAACCTCTTAATTAAAGAGGTGGGTTATTTAAGCTACATATGCCATCTTGCCATAACATGGAAGACTTTAATTAGTTAAGGAGAAGGGAGAGGAGGACGGGAAGCTGAATTGAGGCCAGTGACAGCAGCAAGTGAACATCTAAAAATGTATTTTCTAAAACAGAAGTTGCTCCCATTGCTGCTGTGAGTGCAGTGGTGGGAACTGTGCTGGAAGAACTGAGGTACCCAGGGCCACAGGTCTGCTCTGAACTGGGATTCATATGGATTTCAGTGCAAAGAAGCTGAAAAGTAACTGGAAGATTTAAATAAGAGCCTAAGGAAGTCCCTAAATTCTCTTGAGAATTTGTTAGTGATAAGAACCTGCTAGTTTTACTAAATTTGACTCAGAGTCCCTCTAAGCATCTTTACATGCCAACAAAATGTGGAAACCTGCACAATAACTGGAGAACAGCACTATGGAAAAATCTGATCAAGAAACTTAAGGGCAAAAATGGAGCACAGGCTCTGCAGTGTTCAGTGGGCAACAAATACTCACAAAAACAAGATTTAAAAGGCACAGAACACCCTATGGCAGATGCTTTTGGAAAATCTAGCAACAGACCTGGGGAAAATGGTAATTTGGGTCATCACCAGATATCCTGGGTGAATGGCAAGGATGGTGTCCAGCCAAATTTCCTGGGGGGGATATTTTGAGATTCTTTTAAGGAAAAAGGGGAGTTAGCTCCTATCACTACACTGTGTTGAGAGAGCAGAGCTGGAGCAGAAATGGCAACAAATGCTGATAAGGCTTCCAAACTGGGAATAGCAATTTGGAGTGGCATCCAAGAGCCAGGGACATTCCTTGCTCCAAGGAACCACCCCCTGCAGACAGGTGAAAACTCGGGATGAATCCAGTGGAGTTCATGGCTCATCCTCTTCATCTCCTTAAATCCAAAATGAGCCAGAAGAGCTAAACCAGGCCCTGTGCAATCTGTCCCCAGGCTGTCACACAACCAAATGTCCTCTTTGTCTCCCACATTCACTGGGAGTGACACCCACATGGAGCAGGGGGAACACAGAATCAGGAGGAGCAGCTTTGCATAGAAAACTGAGCTGGGTTCAGTCCCTGCTGTTGTAAGTCACCATTCACTGAGGTCATTATTTAAGTTTACAGAGGAGCTGTGTTCCAAGTGTCACTAATAACACTGGTATTAAAAGAGAATTAGGGGGCGGGAGATCTTCTGTTTTCAATCACAGAAAAGACAGAAATCCTTTTAATCAGGGCCATGCCAATCCCCGTGGTTCTAAAGCTGCTAATTACCCGTCAGGGACACCCAGCCATTGAAAAGAGCTGCCATCACTGTGACTGCCATACTCCCATGCATTTATCCTGCCCATCCCAATTACCCTGGCTGCAGCCTGAAAGGATTCAGCACAAGTGTGCTGGGTGTTTTGATCAGCAGAACACACCCGCTGCCATTGAGCAGAGAGGGAATAAATGGCAGAGGGAGGCTTCTGCCAAGGCAGCTGAGGGAGAGATGCTCTGCACATACAGAAACATCAAAGGCCCATCACCAGCCTGCTCCAGCTCAATGGCTTCAGTTCATTCCTGCTTGAGCTCTTGGCTGGAACACTCCAGACCTCCCTGAAAGAATGGGAAAGAGCTCCACACTGCAGCCATCAAGCCCATTGGTTCTTTGGCTGTATCAGCCTGATTAAAAGGGGCATTTGAAATGTTTTGTGAATTCTCCCCTGTGTTTCAAATGGCAAATTCTTTTCTAGCTCCGTGGCAGTTTTGGCTGCTCCATCCCTGGAAGTGTGGAAGTCCAGGGTGGACATTGGGGCTTGGAGCAGCCTGGGATAGAGGAAGGTGTCCCTGTCCATGGTTTGGGTGGGACTGCTCTTTAAAATCCCATTCCACTCAACCTATTCCATAATTCTCTGATATAAACTACAAAACAAATGATTCCAGGCTATTTTTAAGTGACAAAACCTAAGGCCAAGGATGGCAACAAACTCTTTTTAGTAAAAGAGTTTAAATTTTTCTCCCTCTGCCTCACTGCTGCCATGGAGATAAACTTCCATTGGTTTGATTTGATTTACATTTGTTGGACAAAAACCAACATCAAATCGCTGTCACCTTACTGACAGTGCTCAAAACACTCAACCACGCTCTTCTAGTTGTAACACATTTCTCACAAAGGAAAAAAGATAATTTCAGTGTATTTTAAATTTGGATTTGTAGCTGCCATCTCTAGAATGCCTCTGGTTTTCATGAATCTGCAATGTCTTTAGTCAGACAGTTTAAACCCCATAAATTTGACAGCAGAAAGAGAGGCTGAAATGAAGGTTTTAGGGCTGTACCAAATCCCTTTTGGCCAATAACTGATCCAATATCCTGAGTAAATATCCCAGCTGCTCAAAAGCCCAAGGGGGAATGTTTTAGGTTGAAATGTCTCTGCAATTCTTCTTGGGAACTGCAAGGTATTTTTTTGGTCAGGCCATCAACCTTCCCTTCCAAGGAATCACAGTGAAAACTCCACAAAACTGCATTAAAGTAGCTGGGATCAGGATCCAACCCCTGACTGATGCTACAAACACACAAAATCCATGTAAGGAACATATATTAAGGTCACTGACATGTAACACAATTTTAAAACCAATCTTCCCAACAAAGATTCCTGCCAAATGCCAAAAGCTGCACCAAACCAAAGATTATTGCCTATAAGCTTAAGACTTTGATCAAAATCATATTATCAAGTTAAATAACTTCAAAGAGTGCAAGAGCTACTTGAGTGGGAAAACTCAGATAAAATGAGAGCAAAGTTTTGACAAAGCCCCCCTAAAATTTGCTCATTGTAATTATACAATGAGCTTGAAAGAAGCTGATGAGCACTGGGAAGTGGGGGCTGCACCATGATGGAGCTGGAGAGGGAGGGGGAACATTATTACAAATATTAATTAAAATGAGTAGGGATAAAGCAGAGGAGGGGTTGGAAACCATCCTATTTGAAGACCCACAGCTCAGGATTATAGGCAGAGTCTCACACTGAATTTAGTAATTTGCAAAGCTTTGGATCCCAGTTAGGATCACACACAGGGAACCAACATCCTGCATCAAGGCAGTGATTTTGAGTTGGGAAAATTCTTACAGCAATTTTAATGGTTTTATCTGTATGGAAAATAAAACCTATTTCAACTACCACATTGCTCTTCTTAGAAGTGGCCAACAGGATAAGCAAAGTGGGATCCAAGTGAGCATAACCTGACTTTTTCCCAGTCAAATCCCTTCAGCTCCTAATTATCACCAATTTGTGATTTACTGACCCAAAATTTCTGGCTTACCACAGTAGTCACCAGTGGGCTTGAGTTAACCCAATTTCTTCCTGAAATAGGTTCAGCTATGTGGAGTTTCTCACTTGTACTCACAGCAGCAAGACAAAGATAAATCTTCACAAATGAAGGCAAAAACTGATCTACAAATCACAAATGTTACAAAAACATGAAAAACTTACCAGTCTGATGTTAGGCAATGAAACAAACAGAATAAGTCAAATATCCCTGAAGAACTGTGTAAACAGAGCAAATAATTAATGAAATCTCTAATTTATGGCTTGATTGGAGCCTGGAGCCAGACCCTGCAAATAAAGCTCCTCTCTATTAGTAAACTAGAAGAGATAATTTTTATGAACAGCAAAACATCAACAAATTAACAGAATTTCTTTAAAGAAGTCAACATGTACAAATCAGAACTAGGAAAGACCTCAACCTGAGCAGGTCTGCACAGAATCAGAGAATAATTTAGGTCAGAAGAAACCTCTGGAGGTCTCTAATCCAACCCTATCCAGTTGAATTTTGAGTATCCCCAAGGATGGGAATTTCACTGACTTTCTGGACCATTTCTATCACTGAGCATGAAAATACTTCTCTTTATATTCCTCTGGGATTTTCCTTAATGCAACTTTAGCCCTCTGCCCCTCAGGTTTTTGCTGGGCACCTCTGAGAAGAGCCTGGCTCTGCCTTCCCTGGAATCACAGAATATCCTGAGTTGGAAGGGACTCACAAGGATCATCAAAGTCCAACTCCTGATCCTGGACTGGACCACCAAATTAGAACTAATTTATTAAGACAGTTAAAACCCAAAATCTGGGATGTCCCCAGAGCCAGCCTGGAATCCCAGCTCCTGCAATCTCCCACTATGTGATGTGCTCCAACCCTTCCATCTCCCCACTCCTGCCCACACAGTGGTCCCACAAATGACAGACAGAGGGGTCTAAACCCTTTCCATGACCTCCTGAAGGCTCTAAATGAGATTCCTTAATTGCTGCAAGGATGCACTGCAGACTCACATCCAGCACAGGATTTCACTATAAGCAAATGTGTGTCTACAGAGTGTTCAGAAGATCAACAGAAAACAAATCTGCTGATTTTGATCAACTCATAAGGCTTTTGCAAATGTTTGGGATCTCATACTTCAGGAAAAAGGGTGGGGGAACTAAAAAAAACCCAACACCAAAACAATCCAGAAAAGAAGTGGAGGTAGAAATTGTTGTTTTAAGAAGATGGTCAGAGACAACAACTCAAGTAAAAGGATTTTATGAGGGACAAAATATCAGCCAGAACTCACTCTACAAAGGTAAAAGCAATCTGTGACCATCACAGATGAGGAGCTTCTTAAATTAACTTCTTCTCTGTTCACAGAACAAAAAGGTAGCTCGGATCTGCCACCAGAGCCACTTTGAGGGAAGCCCCAGAGAACAAACTGCAGTGACTCCAGCCTGGCTACAACAAACTGCTACTCCATTGCAGTGCTACCAAAATGCTACCACTGCTTCATTTCCAAGGAAACCCATGGACAGAAAGACAAAGATTACTCCCATATCATGGAAAACCCCCCCAAAGAATGAATTCCATGATTCCTGAATTCCAGGACACACCCTCCACCGATTCTCTCACTTACTTCAGATCACATTTGCTCGTCTTGGTACCATCACATCAGCACCTGTCCCATTACAGATAATTCACCTCAAACCAAAAAAGGGATTGATCCAACTGCAAATGGTTCCTTATGAACATCCAGGATGAAGGGAACAAGATGCCAGGAGCACCCTGGGGACAGCTGAGGTCCCAGTGGTTCCCGATGTACCTTCCCATGCCCAAAGAGAAGCCAGAACAGACACACCCCAAACACTGATCCCACAAGAAGCAAGAGTTTGATTCCCCAGATATTTGATATTTTCTCTGGTAAGGTGACAATGTGGGACAGTAGAAAACTGGTATTTACAGCCTAGGAAGATCTGCCAATCTCCAGTCATTCATAAGAGGTTTTTTACCTGTTTAACCTTCAGAGAAGATGCTGGTGTGGGATGTCAGCAGCTTCCTGACAGTGACAAACAGAATTAAGACCAGATTATTCCACATTAGATGGTACAGACACACAATTTCGTTGGTGTTACTTTGATCCTGCATGACATGAACCTATAATCAGGATACAGAAGTTCTAATACTATTTTTATTCTTCCTTATTGCTTTAAAAAGGCAAAGCCTCAAACGGTGCCTTTATTTTTTACAGATACTATAGTAAGCAATAAGCAGTATTTCTTTTAAAATTGCAACTGTCCAACAGTTTGAATCTGTTCTTTTTAAAATGAAACAGCCAGAACAAATGGTGGTGGCAAGCCCAACGTAAAGAGGTCATCGATTATTAAAATCTCCTTACTATAAATCGTGGATGTTGCTTGTCAGCTCAGTGTGTGACTGTGGAATGAATAAATAGGTAAAATTCCACTAAGGCTCGAGTTTGCTCGATCATTCTGCTGTGCAAAAATAGAAATAAAAGCTCTCCCCATCCTTTCACTCCTTAGTACCAAAACATTCATACAGGCAGTAAGAAAATAACTGCAGTGGTGCAATGGTCACTGATCCAAATCCTGCCTTTCCTGAGTCCACCCTGACGCTACTCATGAATTTGCCTACCCAAGAAATGCAATAAAACAGGAAAAAAAAAAAAAGACAGCTTCATTCTGCTCCAGTGATCTATATCTAAGGAAAGCACATAAATTTTCCAATGAAATCTGTAAGTGGAAGTCGAGGCCAAGCCCTACCTATAGATCTTGCAAGGGACAACGAGGTGGCACGGCGGTGCCCTCTGAGAGCACAGGAACTCCTCGGCACCTGGGGAGCAGTTTGCTCCACATGGACACAGGGGAAGCTGATCTGGAGGGCTCAGCCTGGCTCAAAACCTGCTGAGGAACCACACTTGGAGGGGTCACAAAGCTCTCTGAGGGTTAAGAGGGAGGAAGGGATGAGAAGAAGGCGAGCAACAGCAGCTTCCCTTCGCTCCACCTGGAAAGTGGAATGGAGAGAAGGGAAAGCCAACCTTCAGACTGAGCTGTTTTCCCCTCTTTAAGCTATTCCCACACAAACTGGGAACATAAAGGGGAATGTGGAGGAAACCCTATGCAAACTTTCATATGTGTGTCTCTATACAAAAAATTTCCGTAGGTTTTTAATTTGTTCTCTGTTAATGTAACACAGCCCTGCCCGTCTCTAACGCTTCTCGTGCTGTTTCCATCAAAATGTTTCCTCTTACCGGCAGCAACATATCATTTTATCAGGATGCCAGGAGATCATTTCCACACAATGCTAGCAGATGTAATTTTCTTAGATGCACACACAGTTCATCATTTAGATACTAGATGACAAGGTGATCGCAGGGTGACTCTGTAATGCAAGTTTGCTGTTTGGTATTTGGAATTCTCAAATGATAAAAAAAAGACTTATCAAATATAAATATCTTTAAGAAAAAAGTAACAAAAGTGCTACATATGATCAAGGAAAACAATTCCATTAGTTCCTGCTACTTAGAGTAGGTTTGCTTTACAAATATTACCACATCCATTATCAGTATGGCTTCCAATCATTAATTAAATTGCTCGTAGCAGTATAGCTTTCTCACACCTTAACAAAGACAGAGTAAAGAGAACACAAAACATTCACACCCCATTTCTCAGGTAAGAGATCCTCCTGCCTTTAAACAAACAAAAAAAGTTCATATTTAGGAGAGTATTTATGCTATCATGGTTATCTAGCAAAGGTCAGATGTCGAATTCTCCAGTAACCTTTCAGGCTAGTCAGGACGTAGGCGTTACTTACACAGACGTGTAAAAATCCACTCACCCATTTTAGGACCTTAACAACCTTCCTGGAAAACATTGCTTTCGAAAGTGGCAAAGTGGAGAGAGGAGTAGGGTGGGGACAGAAAAGGTGAGAGAGGAGGAATTAAAGGTGAAATTGTTAATGACAGATGGGTAAGAGTCTAGACCTCTTCTGAGCAGGCACTGCCAGCCATGCCAAGAACAAGCAGTGGTTCTGAGAAGTGGACTGTTGTCCATTAGACATTCAGCTCATTTTTCATTTGATCCCAGGCTGGGCTTCAACCATGGTCCCAGAGGCAGAAGGCAGCACTTCTCCACTAAGCCACGCAGCTTGTGAGAGTAGAGGATGTCTGTGTTGAATATGTGAGCAACAACCGAAATTTGGGAATGTGTTTCCAATGGACATTCTCAGCACAGCACCCAAAAGTAAACGGAGTCACTGTATGACCAGTGAGGCACGGCTTATTGCAGCTGGAAATCATTTATTCCCATGCTGGAGTGGGGTTTCTAAGTGTTCTTTTTACTCTCTGTTGATACTCCCAGTCTGGTGTCCATCGACCCTGTGCCACTACCTCAGCTTGCATCCTTTCAGTCTCAGGGCAGGGAAAGCATACAGACTATCGGTTTCAACACGATCTCTAAGGTTATCCAAGATTTTAAGTGTAGCCTAAGACTTGTAATTGAGGGCTGTCTAAAATACCTGGAAGCACTTTGAATGCTAAGACAGAGCAGCAAGATTTTTTTTTCTTTTTTTTTTCTTTTTTTTTCTTTNTTGATTTTACCTTTCTAGCCACTGGGGGCCGGGAGAGGGAGGTTGGTTGGTTGATTGATTATTTATTGGGAATTAATACTGAGAGAGTATATGCAAAGGCTGAGGGCACCATGCCATCTTCACAGAACAAGACCCTAACAGCTAACTGACGTACAAGAAACTGCAAAGTTATACTGTAAGAACACATATTAAGGACCGAGGAAAGTCTGCTAAGGTGCTACGTCTAAAACTAAGTTACTTCTTGCTTTGACCCTCCCCTTTCTTGGCATCAGTCGTCGTCCAGAGCCTCTGTCTTGATCTCGTTGGCTCCTTGCCGGGCCAGTGCCAGGATGGTGTGGTTGACTGCTGCCATCTCCACGGCTAAGGAAATGGGGTCTTGGTGGTCACTATGGCTAGTGCTGTCATCCTGGGAACCATGTGGGAAGGAGCAGAGAGAAGCAGGGTTATTCCACGAGTCCAAAACCGCAGCGGAGAAATAACAAATGCGCCGAGCGGTTGTGAGGGGACAGAGAGGGGTTCACAACGTGGGGTTAGGATTGGATTTCCTCAGTGTGCAAAGGGGGTTCACAACGTGGGGTTAGGATTGGATTTCCTCAGTGTGCAAAGGGGGTTCACAAGGTGGGGTTAGGATTGGATTTCCTCAGTGTGCAAAGGTAACACGAGGCTGGGAGTGGGGGGACCCAGCTCTGGGGAGAAATATTGAATTTAAAGGCAGAAGTGATACATGAGGTTAAGTCAGGAAAGCAAATCAAGACAGCAATCAGTGGGCATGGCACGGGTTTGTGCTGATAGTTGGAACATACAGTTCTGGTTACTCTATTTAGGTCATCCCTGGCCGTGGCAGGGGGTGGAATGAGATGAACTTTAAGGTCCCTTCCAACCCAAACCATTCTGTGGTTCTCTGATTCTATTTGATGCCACAACAGAAAAGGCAGGGGGAAAAAAAAACAAAAACATCCCAAGGGAAGAGGTTTCCTCATGAGAAGAAGCTAAACAGAATCAAGTCCTCCAGTTTGGGGAAGAAATGGCTGATGGTTGATATGATAAATGTTTATTACAAATAATTGGAAAATAAGAGGACAATTGTCCGTGGATTTTTATGATCTAATAATCAAAGACACTCGCTGGAATGATAATGTGATCCAAGGCAGCAGTGGGAAGCACTGCTCACTTAGCACAGTTCAGGATTCACTGATTTTTACATGAGACTAAAGCAAAAATAGCTTGACAAATCCAAGGAAAATTAGTCTGCTAGAAATTAACGAAGCCTCTTAAAACTACTGAATTCCAGAAGTTGGAAGTTATTAGAATGAAATAATTCTACATATATTAGAGAAGTACTTTTTATTTAACTGGTACTACTGACCAGAACCATGACACAAACTGAGCCTAACCCTTGGTCCAGGTCAGCATCCAGTGAAAACACTGAATTCACACAGATATAGGGGAAAAGATGCTGGAAAACTGAATGCTAAGAAAACCAGTGACTGAATGGGACTGGAACCACCATAAATCAAATACTGAATTTTGGGAAAAAATCATGGTGTTTTCCCCTCTTTAAAACAGGGCACTAATAGTTATCCCCGGTGATCTTGGATTTTTAAATTATCATTTACAGAAAGGAAATTATAAACATTTATCAGTCTCCCAACAGCCCTCAAGTGATGAACTTGTGTGATTTAAAATTTAAAATGTGCATTTTTAAATTAAGATGATAGGTGGCATATGTTGAGGACAACAACAACAAAAAAAAGCCAGGATTTGGTAAAATCCTGAGGTTATTTAGAAGGATTCATTAATTTATAACAAGGGTCTGGTTAATTTTAGGGTCTCTCAGAAATCTTTATCATGGTACAAATACAGAGCCTTTTAATCTGGGGGTTTAGGCACTTTGTTAGTATTTAGATGAACTTTGTGTTTGAAAGTTTATTAGAGTTTAAGCGTTGCTTCGGAAAACAGAATTTCTGCATTTAACAGTTAAAAGATGTTAAATGGTCATCAGGAGAACTTGCCATTTAATCTGCTTTGCTGCTAATGACTAATTACACCTCGTAGAGGAGCCCAGATTACTGAGAAATGTCATTTCTAAGGCCTCTAAACAAAGATCTTTAAATTTTAATAACCAATTTATTTCTCTTTGGAAAGTATGCTGGTGAATGCACAGAAGAAAAATGCAGTTTGGGAGTCTACATCACGCTCCACCTCAGTATTCCAGTCCTGTGTCTGTCTGACAGGGAATTTTCTGGGCTTGGCAGTGGTTTCTAAATATTTTATGGCAGTCACAGAGCAGCTTCTCATCACTGAGAGCCAGAAAAGTTGGTCCCACCAAATCTGCTGGTGCTGACCTATAAAAAGGGTCTCAATCCCCATCAGGAGCAGAGCAGCTGGGGATGCCTCTGCCAGGGATCTGCTGAACTGGGCCAGAGCCAAGTGTGCCAGGGACTCATTCCAGGACACTCAGCTGCTGTTCCACTCCACCAGCAGCTTTTGGAGAAGGAGAACTCCCAGCTCCTCCCAAAAGAGGCAGTGAAAAGTGAGCCAGCCCAGCTGTGGGGCAGCACAGAAACATCTCCTCCCAAAAGCAGGTGAGTGAACTGGTGGAGTCACTGGTGCCAAGCACACCCAGCCCTGAGGGTTTGGCCAACACTGGGAAAATTGGGAAGGGGATGCAATACCTGTCAGGAAGGTGTGTGAAGGAAGGGTCACCAACTTTAGGGTAGGTGAGGGCTCAGAGTGCGGGAAGGGGTAGTCTTTTGCTAGAGAATTTAAAAAAGAAGTTGCTGTCAAGGGTTAAAAATAACCAAGAAAAAGAGAGAACAGGCAAGAATTAAAATGCAAGAACAAAACAAAACAAAAAAAAAAGGACAGATAACATGTAAACAATCAAAATAGTGGCACACTGTTGCATAACAATATGGAATAGGCCAAATAAAGGTCACAGCTTAGTAAATCAAATCCTTTCCCCCCACCCTTCACCCTTTGTCTGTCAGTGTCTGAGGGATAATCCTAAGAAACTCCTGTAAAACTCCTGAAAGGTTCTCCCATAGAGCAGAGAGAGCTCAGAACCTTCCAGGAGGGTGTTCAGTGCTCAGAATCCTGCTGGGAAAGGCTGGCACAAGGAATTCTGAAGGGTCCTGGGCAGGGCTCCCTCCTGCTTTTGTCTGGGGCTGGGTCAGCAGCTCACAGCAGGTGTGGCCCTTGCTAGAATGGGGCCTTTCTTGCAGAAAGAAGTAAGTGGTGCCCAGTTTTTTTGGGATAATTGTTGGTGCCTGACACACAGGACTGGGAAAGATCTGTCCATCCCTTCCTGAGTGAGGGGAACTCTGAGTGCTGGGGAAGGAGAGTGTGGGTATGGCAGGGCTCTGGCTGAGGTGAGGCTCCCCTGCCATGTCTCAGACGTTGTGTGTGGTGTGAGGGGTGTAACTTGCTTGTTTGGAGCAGATCCTCCTGTCTTCTTCTACCTTCTCTGCTTCTCTGCCTCCCTCGGAACACCGTCCCTCCTCCTCCCCGTTGCGTACTTGCCAAGTGTCCTGTTGTGAGGCAACAAATCCAAGTGAGTGAATACTGGATTCTCACCCCTCTCACCACCACAATGACACAAAAGCCAAACAAAACAGGATTTTCAAGAGGCAAAAGGGCCTTTTTAGGTGTTTGAGCTCTCCCAGTTTGGGCCACGAGGCTCACCTGCTCCGAGTAGTCGTTGCCGTCCACGTCGTCGCTGTTGGAATGACCTCCTGGACTCTGTACATCTATTCCATGGCTCTCCAGGATTGCTGCTTCTTCGAAAAAAGCAAATGGATCCCTCATTTATCTGATGCATTGGAGTAGTTAAAGTAATTAGGGCTTTTTTTTTCTTTTTGAGGAAGTTAGAATAACTGGAGGAACAGGGTTAGTTCTTAGCCCCTTGCTCTTCAATCTCCAACATTTGGGAAGGCAGCACAGGTACAAACACTGGCTTGCCTGAAATCCTTCCCTGCCAACTACCAGACTTGTCTGTGAGTAAAAATCCCTGTCTTCCAGCCAGTCCTAACAGAAATCAGTGTCATTTCTAAGATACTGGAGTGGCAAAGGCATTCCCTGTAAATCTTCCCCCATAGTTTGGACTGGCAGGACTCGAGGGAGTGGGGAGTGTCTGAAAACAGATGGGAGAAATTTCTGAAAGCACTTCAGGGATTTGGAAACACAAAAATCCATCTTCCAGTAGGATCCAAATATCTAAAGCTCCCTTTGGTTCTTTTTAATCTCTTTCCAAACCTTCAAACTCCACCCACCTTGGACTGAGCCTGCTTTACTCCCCCATCCTTTTGAGAAGCTGTTTTCACTTGTAGAAAAGTAAATTTAGTTAAACTTTAGTAACATGTTAAATGATGTAATAAGAGTTTTTTTTCTTATTCAGAAATAAGGCAAAATAGTGGAACATTTGAAATAATTAAAAACACTGGAAGTAAGCAGATATGGATGTCTGTCTACCCATGTGTTGCAAAAGTAATTCTGCATAATACCTAAATAAGGGCATCAAACTTCTTATGAATGGCAGGAGTTTGTTGAATCCAGGCCACTGAGGTGATTCATTCTCCTTAGAATGTCTTATCCACCTCACAGGGTCTCCTTCCTAAAAGTTCAGAGTCACTTTTGATTTCCTCACCATCAGCTAGGAACCCACAGGGTTAACTCTGAAGTGACGTTTGTTTTGTCTTGATCATCAACAAAAATATGGCTTTTTTCCAGCCATTTGTTCCTGGGCAAAACCTTGGACAGCTGTCAGGGGCAGAGGTATAACCAGGATAAACACCTCAACAAGTTTGTGAACCTGCCAACATCTCCTTTATTTACAATTCTGAGGTTTCATCTCAGATTTGAATTTGGATACTCAAAGGAGGGAAATCAACTCTCCTTCCACCTACAAAACTCTCATTTTACTTTTTAAAGCTGATCTTCCAGTAAAACTTTGTAACTGCATCACGTTTCCTGCACTGATGACAGAATTCTACAAATTACAAGTTATTTCACAAAAAACCTGGAACAGCAAGGGACTCATTTTCATAATTCCTCCACATTTCTCCCGAGGCTGTCAGCACCTCTGGTGTTTTCACTAATTTATTCCTACGTAATTGCCACCTCTCCTGAGCAAACTCCAAGGCTTGCAGGCAGGCTCTGTGATACATTACCGATATTGGCTCTTCTCTTGATCTCCTTCCTCCTGTTGGCAAACCAGTTGTACACTTTGAGGGAGGTAACTCGCTCCAAATCCGACAATTTTTTTCCTAGGAAAGCAACAGAGAGAAAAATAATAGTTCAGTGGTGTTACTCAATGGGTTCCAGAGAAGCTGTGGCTGCCACATCCTTGGGAAGTGTCCAAGAACAGGCAGGACAAGGCTTGGAGCAACCTAGGACAGTGAAAGGTGTCCCTGTTCCTGTCCTGGGATTGGAACTTAAGATGAGCTCTGAGGTCCAGGCTCACCCAAACAATTCTGGGATTCTATGGGATAAACCCCTGAAAGACAGACAGCACTGGCAAGTTATTGTAACTGAGAAAAAAGTGAACTTTATGTGGATCAAATTCCTGTGTCCAGGTGCTGTGGCACTAACTGCCAAATACCTTTTTTTCTTCTGTCTTTTAAAAATCTGAAATACAGGAATTTCTTTGCTGCTTCAACCAACTCAATCCAGAGCCATGGGAGAATGAAGGGCTGCTTTTCCAGTTCAAACACAAAACAGAGACTCCAAAAACTGAAATTCCTGCCACAAACCCATCCCCGGGGCTCCTTCTCTTACTATGTGTCACAAGGGAACAGTTCACTGCTTTATACAGCAACAAAATGAATTAAGAGGTTTTGTGTCACCCTTGCAATCTGCTTTTCCTTTCTCTCAGCCCCCAGCACCCATCACACCCTCCCAACTGTGCCAGGTCACTTGGGATCTTTTGGGAGAGCGGGGCTGGGTGCTGGAAACCAGATCACTGGATTTTTACAATTAAACCAACAAAAAAATTCCCAAAAACCAGAAGGCAGCTGTAGAAAACTATGCCTTTATCTGGTCATCAGTATAAATAAGGGAAGAGTGGAAGGATTCAGTATTCCAAGGACATCCTGGAAACCTCTTCCATTGCTCTTGACTGTATATAAAATATTTTCCATATCTGCATCCTCAGACCTCTGCAGGCTACAGAGCATTGAGCCCCCCCCTGCTTCTGACTCCTTCTCAAAGTTTATTTATTCAGCATACAAAACACCCATGTAATTGCAGCAATCTGCACACTTAAGTAAGTTAGGAGAGATGAGACAAGTGAAAGAAAGAAAACTCTGGAAATTGATAGCTTGGCTGCTGCCTAATGCTTTGCATCAGCACCACTGGCAGTATTTTACTGCTCCCTGACAAGGCCTTGCAGCACTTTGTTCCAAGTTGCTCCACAAACCACCAGCACAGCCAGGAATCAAATCCTCAGCTTTCTGGTCCTCTCTGCCTGATGGATTTCTCAGGGAAAATTTCAGCAGGTATTAGGGGAAAAATACTTTGCCACGAGAGTGCTGAACTTTGTGGAACAGGGGCCTGGAGGCAGGAAAACCTCCTATTTTGGAGATACTGAAAACCACCACCTCATCTGAGCTGGTCCTGCTCACCAGATGAACTCCAGAGGTCACTTCCCTTCTAAACTGCTCTGACCCTGTGTTATCCTGTGACAGTCCCAGCTCTCCACAACTCCCTGAAAGGATAACAAGGTGGGGATCCATCTTTTCTCCCAGGGGACAAGGGATAGGACAAGAGGAAACAGCCTCAAGCTGCACCAGAGGAGGTTCAAGTTGGATATTGGGAACAACTC
Source organism: Aegithalos caudatus (assembly GCA_013389925.1). Taxonomy (NCBI): domain Eukaryota; kingdom Metazoa; phylum Chordata; class Aves; order Passeriformes; family Aegithalidae; genus Aegithalos; species Aegithalos caudatus. Next base: position 365,854 of record WEIU01009088.1, read on the forward strand.
CTGCCTGGAAAGGGTTGTCCAGCCCTGGCACAGCTGCCCAGGGCAGTGGTGGAGTCCCCATCCCTGGAGAGATTTAAAAGCCATGTGGATGTGGCACCTGGGGACACGGTGGCCTTGGCAGTGCTGGGGATGGCTGGACTCAATAATCCCAGAGGCTTTTCCATCCTAAATAATTTTGTGATTCCATGTGCATGACTCATGCCTTAGTTGCCATCTCATTAATTTTTATTCTGGTTGTATGAAATCTAAATATATCCAAAACACAAGTTCTGAAATCTATGTAAATGTTTGGTTAGCAAAACTAAGCAAAGGCAGGTGCATCCACTAACACTACACTGAATATTCATGCTCCTCTCCCAAGTATAACTTCTCCAGAAACAGGGAAAATGCAACTTATTGACCTGAAGTCCTCCATTAACACCCAGGTTCTAATATGAGATCCCTGTCTGGAAGCTGTAAAATACTGAAAAACAGGAGAGCTCAGCTCCTTCCTCCTCCAAAAACCTGATTTATCAGTCAAATGTTGATGACCTTGGAAGTCTTTTCTAACCCAAATGATTCTGGGATTCTCCAAACATCAGTCTGAGAACTCAAGGTGCTGAAACCTCCTTGTTTTTGGGAAGGACCCCCCTGCAGTTTCTCACCTGGTTTTTGTATAACTGCATTACAGGCGTTGGCGATTTCTTCTCTCTTTGCCTCGTCGGGATATTGATTCTCATTGAAGTAACTGCAAAAGCGGGGGGGGGAAAACAGGGGTTTTTTTAAGAAATCCGAGCATAAAGGTTCCAAAGCAGCTCCAGTAAAAAGTGTCAGCTGCTGATTTATGCATCACTCCTCCACAGGTACCAGACACAGTGAATTTCATGGATAAAGTAGCATCAGCCTGCATTTCTGTACACATGATATGAAGGAAACTTCCCAAATCCCTCAGATAAATGAGTATTATCTCAGCATTTAGAATACTGTATTAGGATACCCAAAATGTAGGCAATTCCATGGATATCAGAGTTAAGACTGTCAGGTGAAGCATCATCTCCAGGACACCACAGGCCTTTGACTTTATTATCATTTATTTATTATTTATTATTTATTACTTGACACACCTAGATCTTAGGCAGAAGGAGCTGTTTAACATTTATTTTGATCCCTGTTGATATATATTTGTTAACATACACACATCCATACATACTTTTAGTATTTATATTATGCAAAACCCCACAAATACTGCAGAGACAGGTATGGTGTGGAGATGCTATGAAATTACACAGGACTATTTCTACAGTCAGATTATTCTTTTAAAACCACAATTCAAAATTTTTCAATCTTTCTCTTCCCATGACACATTGAGTACAGCACGTTTCTAACAGTATTTTTTCTGGAATAATTGTGATTTTATTGTACTTTATATGCAGTAAACATCCTATAAAAGTTAAAACTGTTTCCTCTTTTACCTCATTGAACCGCTCTGAAAATTTTAATGAACTGATTTACATTCTACAGAGCTTATCAGATCTGCATTAAAACCAACAAAATGTCCTGTTTACTTCAATGGACTCTGCTAATCACACCACAAGCAGGGACTACCACTGTTTTTTCTGTAGATTATCCATAATATATAATCCTAGGATTTCTTTTATCAACTTTGATCAGCAGCAGGTCCGGCTGTTGGACAGCTGCTCTGGATGTGAAAAGAAGATATTTATTTCCTTAACTCATTTGGTAGTAGGAGATTCAGGCATATTGAGGCAATTATTATTTTCCATTATTCATCCAGTGGATTGGCCCCAGTTACCTTCTATGGAAATCCAGATTCTGTTCCATACAGGAATTGTTTCTGTCCAAACTTTGAACACTCAGATTGAATTTTAGGTGCCACTACTTCATCCCCCTGTTCACAGAATCATTTACAGTCACAGCTAGGCCCAAAATGGGGTCCTATTTCAAGGTCACTACTCAGTGAGTAAGAGAAATCCCACATCAGCTCAGAGAGTTGCACCATTCATGTACTTCCAGGTGATCTGCTGGAAGAGAGCAAATGGAACCACAGGAATAATAGCTCAATCTTCTCAAAATGAAGGGCAGCTCTGCCTTAAACTTCAGTTTAAGTGTTGGAAAAATTGGGAGCTTGTCAGCCAGTGTTGTTGTTGGACACGAAATAAAGATGCCTGACTCCAAAGGCAGAAGAACATCACAAGGCTTTATTTGCAATTCATCCTTTTTATAACATGCTGTGCTAAAAAGGCACATTATTGGTTCATAGAATTGACACCTCTCTCCATTGGTTAAGTAACAGAAACAACACCTGGAAGAGGGATTGTTATGAGAAAATACTGTCCACTAGAAATGTTATGAGATATTTACAGAAACTGTCCTTGAAAGAAAACTCTCCCAAGAAATCTTCCCTTGGGAAGAAAAATCAGGCACTGCCAGGCTGAAAATCTTTCAGACTCAGAAATATCAGGCTCACAAGCCAACATTTCCACTTTTAGACTGAACTAATTGCTGGAATTAAAGTGACTGAGGAACCCAAGGAGGAGTTCCCTGACACAGGACTGGTGCCTTTGTTCAGCTTTATGAGAAATTAGAATGAGCATCACGCCCTCTGGACATGGTGATTTTTCAAGTGTATTCTCCCCTCTTTCTGTGATTCCAGCCTTTGAAGTGATGTGTGTGTCTGTCTAAACTTGCAAATTTCTGTTCAAAGGGGCCATGTTCTGTGCAAAGGTGCATTTTTGGGGAATGGAGAGCTTGGAGAACAGAGCAGAAAATGCTTTTTCCAGTAGTTAGTGATGGAAGCAGAAGCTCAGGATCCCAGTTCAACAGCCCCATAACAATATTTCAGCTCTCCTACCTACAGAGCACTGCCCTCTGCCCAGAGCCAAGAATCATTTCCTCTTTTAAGCACTCTGAGACAAAGGAACATCAAGAGATCACAGCTGAAAACTGCTACTCTGTAATTTACATGAACATACTGCCTGCCCTGGTGTCCTAACCAGGAATGCAGGTCAGCACCGTATGTACAAAAATCAACATTTAAGGAAGAAATTACAAAATACATTAAATTATCAATCAGGTTGTCCTTGAACTGCCCATTCTTGTTGATGCAAGAAACTGAAACACTAATTAAAGCAGCAAAGAGAACACCAGAGCCACCACTCACCCTTTTCTTGTCACCTAACTCAACACTGCCCCTTTACCAAACCACAGCCAAGATTTTGCTGTCTCCAACAAATAACAAAAATATTTTCTACCAACAACAAAACTTCACCCCATGCTTACAGTTCTCTGGGATAACAGGAAATCTCCCTGTGAGGGAGCAAAATTCCAGAATTGGACAATGAATGAGACACCTCTTTTTTAGCAAATGAGGGAGTTCTGTGTATTCCAATCATTTTTGTGATTCAGAAACTGCTGAAACAGTAATTATCTCTAAACATTTTACAACTAAGTTATAAACAATTCATCTGCCTGACATTTTTCATCATCCTGAAATGTTTTTTTTTTTTTAATTCAAACAGGAATTTCTGATCTTTTCATGTAAAATGTCTAAAGATTTCTGCAAGAAAAGTGAATCTCACTAGAAAATGTGAAATTCTTCTCATCCTAAATCTTCCACTTATGAAAAAGCATCAAAAATCTCAGTGAGTTGTCACACAGCTGTCCTGGTCATTTTTGTGGGGATCACAAAGCCAAGTGGGTAGCAGCTGGAAGGGTACTGAAGCAGTTAAACTCTGTTTCTGCTTAATTTTAGAACAGTAAATTTTAGAATCTGCCTCTCCTTCCCTCTGCTGGATTATTCCTTATCCTCATTAATGATGTGACTTCTCCTTCCCCCACACATTCAATCTCCCTATAAACTTGGCCAGCCCTCCACTTGTGCTCCCCAAAACTGAATCTTCTCCTCCTGAATCCCAGGATGGTGTGGAGTGGAAGGGACCCTAAAGATAATTCAGTTCCAACATTCTGCCATGGGCAGGGACACCTTCCACTATCCCAGGTTGCTCCAACCCAATCTTGGACACTTCCAAGGATCATGGGGCAGCCAAAGCTTCTCTGGGCAGCCTGTGCCAGGGTCTCACCACCCTCCCAGAGAAAGATTTCTCCCCAAAATCCACTCTAAATCTACCCCCCTTCAGCTTAAGGCTATTCTTGAGGCCACACTGCTCCTCTCCATGTCCATATTGTGCTTTTAGTGCTCAAAAGAGTGCAAGCTGCTTTATCAGAGCTCATACCCGGAAAGGAAAAGTCTCACAGCTCCAGGTAACCCAAAATACCCAACCCTAATTGCTGATTTTCCTCCTCAGCCTCCAAATTCCCCGTGCATAAACTCTGCCAACACATCCCATTTCATCCCCATCCCATCAAGGTCTTGTGGCTGACGTGCCATGACACAAAGCACATTTAAAGCCTCACACCATGTGGCACATGAGGACATGGCTTAGAGCTGAACACAATGCTGGTTGATGATTTGACTTGATGATCTTAAAGGCCATTTTCACCCCTAATGACTCTATGGTTACATGATTCTATGATTCCTGGAAAGTAGATGAGAATAATTACATTTTCAAGATAGGGAAGCCATGGAAAAAAATTCAAGACTTCATCACTGACTATTTTGTTTGCTCATGTAGAAGTTGTGAAAACACTGTGAGCTTTTTGGACTACAGTTCTTGCAGTAAATTAATTATTCTGCCTCTAGTTCTGTTTCTTATCAGCCAGGTACACAGTGAAAGAATGCAAGATGTCTGAAATTCCCTTCACAGCCACAAACCTGTTCACAGTCTGAAAAGTTTCTGAAAGCTACAGATGAAAAATATGAAGCAATATGAACTTAAAAGGAAAGAAAAAAAGGAGCAGGCACAAGTAACTCCTGCAAAGGCAGACTGCTTTCTAGACAAAGGGCAGCTGTCAGCTGAATACCTTCCATGAAGAAACCAAATGATCTCTTTTGTAGAAAATGACAGTGGAGGATTAAAATGAAAAGTGGCCAAATAATTTACATGAGATGAGAATCCATATGATGGTAAAGAATGTAGATATCCTTGAAGCCGTTTCATTTCAATAACACTGAAGCCTAGAAAAATTGCAGATTCAGAGAAACCCTCTTTCTTTCAGGGATAATGTGCTTAGGACAATGATGGAGAGGGAATCCATCTCAGCCTAGGGCTCTGTAATGGAAGCAGAAGCCTCCCCCTGATTCTTTACCAAGGTGCCCCTCTCTGAATTCCTGCAATAGCTGCCAATCTTTTTTTTTTTTTCCTTCTGTTCTCGAGGCTGAGATATCAGATGCATTAAGCAATGCCTCAGTAGTGTTCCTGATAATCCACAGTGAAAGTTTTGTTGCTTCCTATCAGCTCTGCAGCTGCCAGGGAAGTGTCTGAAACGACAACCACGGAGCAGCAGAAGGACGGGCAGGGTTGGTGCTTTTCCAGATAAGGAAAGAGATAAAGCCCCCCCAAAACTGATCAAAAGACCCCAAAGTTCAGGAAATGCTTAGTTTACAGTGGGGCCTAATGCTTAAAACTTCCAAGTGTGGCTGGGGTTCAAAGTGGAGAGGCTCAAATGTGTTACAGGGTAACAATTCATGGTGCTGCTGCAGCTGAATCACTCTCAGGTGAGGTCACTCGGGTATGGGGACACAGATCACCCTCACTGGAGGAAGGATAACTGACCTTGCAATTAATGGGAGACAAGAATAACAGATGGATATTTACTGAAGAACAGCAGATGTGCTGCAAGCTCGCTCTCTCACTTCACGTTGAGTTTGCATCCCCGAGTTCCCACTTCCATCCCTGTGAGTGAAATATCCTGTGCTCCTGTTGGGGCTCCAACTCCTCTGCTGGAGATGAAGGAGTCACAGAATGGTTTGGGCTGGAAGGACCTTGAAGACCCTCTACAGTTCCCACCCCCTGACAAGGGCAGGGACACCTTCTATTATTCCAGGTTGCTCCAAGCCCTGTCCAACCCGGCCTTGGACACTTCCAGGAATGTGAGATTCATCTTCCCCGAAACTCAGGCTGCAGTCCAGCTTAGCACAATTTAATCACAGAGCAGAGGGAATGATCCCATCCTCTCCTTCAGTCCCTTTTTGCAGGAATGTTTTGTGCCCAGCAGCCTCCCTGGTCCAGCTCCCAACACGTGCCAAGAGCAGCGGTTGTGCAGCCAAGGGAGGCGGGAGGACACGGCTGAAAAGGCAGCTGGGCCCAGCTCCTTCCACAGCAGCTCCCAAAGATCCTCTCCAAGGGATGCTGAAAGCAAAGCCAGAGCCACAGGCTCGGCCACCAGCCCAGGGAGGGATGGAAAAGCAGAACTGCCCAGCTCCCACCCCTGTGGATGAACAGAAGCTTGTGCTGTCCCCAGGGATGGAGCTCCCTGCCAAACCCTCTGGTGTCTCAAAATACACAAGGTGAAAGCTGCTCCTCTGGCTCTTGATAAGATGCCTGTAATTTCAGCTCCCTATCTGGTTTCCCTCCCAAGAGTTCCTCTGCTTTCCACTGACAAGGTACAGAGAACACTCAAATGTGGTTACCTATTTATCTCTCATTAGTACATTTATCACCCCAGTATCAACCAGCAGCCAGAGGTCACTGTTCCAGTCTTTGTGGCTTTTAGCAGAACTATTATTCAGGCTGTCAAATCAATGGAAATATTTCTGAAGTTAGTCTGTCATCTGTGCCTGAGATCCTATCTCAGCGTGGCATGAGACAGACTGTCAGAGAAGTGACATTCAGAGCATAATCTCATCAGAAAGTGTAATGACTGGTTTATTTCCCAGTAAATACTGGCCAAGAATATCACTAATGCCATTCTCAGCAAGGTCAGCAGATGACACCACCAGTTTTATCTACTGATATTTCTACCGATTCCCTAGTAACGACATGGGTGTTACTAAACCCATGATATAAAGTCATTTTTATTTCTGACAGCAAAATTAAAGCCCAAAGATATCCCCTCCACAGATAAACTCTGGTGGAGCTGAGAACTTCCCCCAGGACTGCAGAACATAACCAGGCAAGGATGGGAAGTGCAGCTCTCTGGATGAACTTCAGTTGAGGCATCAGTTCAACCAGATCTTCTAAGCAGCAAAACAAATCTAACAAAAAAAAATCCCTAACCCAGAAAAACCACTGACAAACACGATGGCTGCAGCTCTCTGCTATTTTTTTTTCCACAGAACCATTATCTAGCCAATGGATTCCACAGGTCCATGGACTGGAGAAAGCACTGCAGGACTGTAGCTTGACCTCTTCTACAGCACTGACAAGAGGTCTCTCAGCAAATCTGGAATTAAGCCCAGATCTTCTGTCCAACCTGCAGAGATATCCAGTCCTAACATAAAAAATGGGGGGTTTATAACTTTAAATCACCTTAAGAAACAAATTGTAAAAATCCTCATTTTAAAAAAAATCTCTCTCATTCCCAACTTGAGTTTTCAGGCCCAGGGTATTGCCACACTCTGTCCAGGGACAGCACAGAAAGAAATGTTTCACTCTTGGATTTCTTTTCATTCCAAGTGCAAATCTGGAGGAGAGATCTCACCAGCACTAGATTCCTTAGAATCAGAGAGAAAAACTGAAATTATTTCCTACCTCAGGATGTGTCTGTGTACATAAATTCCAGAGCCATGTCAGTGCACATTAAAAACCCTCACACAACAGAGCTGACTCTCAATTCTGGTTTTACAAGTCGCTGTCTAAACTCCGAGAGAGTCGTTTCACTGATGTTTCTTAGCAGGAATCTCCTCTGCCACGTAGATTAAAATGCCAAAAATACACCTTGCACGGGAGTGGGTAAAGCAGGATGACCTTCAAAGCTAACAGAACAATGAGGTTTTCATCCTTTCAACATCACTTTCTCAGAATTTTGACAGCGGTCTCCAGGACCACAATCCTATCAAGCTATTAATATTATCCTAAAATTTGTTTAGAAACAGAATTAATTGATAATAGCTCTGAAAGCCTCGTACTTGCAAAAAGATAATCTGCGCCTCCTAATCTCTAGCACCCTACTGTCGAGATAATTAACAATTAAAAAAAGAATAGTTAAGACATCCGAGGTGGCGATTTACTCTTCCTCCTAATTGGATTTGGTGATAAGAGCATTTTTGAAATTACACAACAGGCCTCTTCTGAATGGCAAGATTTGGAGTTTGCAGCAATTTGAAACACAGAGGTACTTTCTGCTTAAGGCACCTTGAAGACACTGACAGCTGAAATTTTGAATATCCTTAAACTTATCCTTAAACTTCCTGGCACCACCAAACTCTCAAAGTCAACAGAGTTCACTGAATTGTTCATAAAAAAATAGAAGTGGACATTTTTTTGAAGCCAGCAAGTAACCAACACATCGAAACAAGATAAAGTGAGAATTGTCCCGCAATATTTCAATGAGCAGTTGGTGTGAGAGAACAGCATCTTCAAAGCTGTTCCTAACAAGGCATCTAAGCATGAATAATAGGATCTCTTGTTCCCTTTTATTTACTGGAAATATTTAAATTGAGACCTCCATGCTGCAGGGATATTTATGTGCATTAAATCTGCTGGACTTGGTGAGCGATAAACAAAACCTTTCTGCAAACAACTGCAAAACAAACATCTCATCTTCCTTTTTAACACGGTAAAGGGCAAGAGTTATTGCAGTTGTATTTTGGATTATCTGGTCCTCACAAGCAAAGCCAAGGCAGGGTCAGCCCATGGGTGAAACATCCCCAAGGAGGGATGAGGCCCTGCAGGAATCATCCCTGGCCCACCCACTGGGAAGGGCTGTTCTGCTGCTGGTGACCCTCAATTCCAACCAGACAAACTCTGATCAACACTGAGGGTATTACAGACACCACTCACAAGGCAACAGAGGATTCCAAGGCTTTATATGGCAACATAAATAAGAAACAAAACTTGGTTTTTGCATTACTCAACGCAGAACGTCTTTATTTGATCTCTGGAACAAAATATTCTACTCAGCAGAGGCAGAGCTCAGTTTTCAGCTCCTGTGGTTGGGTATTCCTACAAAAGCCTATCCCTGCTTCAAAAAATGTGCTTCAGTGGGAAGCTCAGCCCTGGATGTATGAAAATAATGTCAGTGTGAGCACCAAGGTCCCTCAGGTTGTCCTCACTTTAGCCTCAGTAAAGTTTTAGTTCTTCTGGATGGGAGTCTTGGAGCCTCCCTTTGTCCCAAGCCTCCAGGAGAGGAAAAATACCAGTCATGAAATTTGGGATTAATCTTAGTAAAAAATGACAGCTCCCAACATCAGCACCAGCATTTTCCCCCACAAATCCACAATTTTCAGTTTCCAGTCTTGGACCAGATTTGGTTCAGCTCAGCAGAGTCCCCAGTTGCTGCTGCATTTTCAGAAAATATTGATTTAGCTAAATGAAAGGATCCTACAGGATTCCACAAACAAGGCCAATTCCTGCAGCACCTAAAGTTATCCAGCTGGATGGATATCCAGCACCTAAAGTCAGGATGAAATCTGACTTTGGACTCAATACATATATTTTTCTTAACACCCAGTATCTCCAAGATCTGGGCCAAAATGGTTATCCTGTTAAGTGTTGTACAGCCAGGTAGCAGAAAATGTATTTAATTTTTTAATATTAATCTATTCTGTACCTTGCAACCTAAATACAACACAACAGATGGACAGAAGCAAAGGAGAATGAAAAATAATGAATGAACCCAGTAATGCCAGTGAATTAAACTACTACAGTGCCAAAATCAACTTCAGGAGGTTCTTCATAGATAACACAGCAAAGAAGGAGATTTAAGGGAAGTTTTAAGCCATCAGGAAACTTTGGGATGTTTAAAGAATATTTCTCAAACCTGGCAGAAGCAACATTTCTTTATTTGCTGAAGATTGTTCAGTGACCATTCACCATCCATAGGGAGATGAAATAGCTGAATTTATTATCCAATTTTTTTACAATTTTTTTTTTTTTTTTGGCTACAGGATTATGAATAGTTATCTTGGAAATAACAAGCTCCAAAGGCTCGAATGATTACTACATTTACCAACACCCATCATGTTTCCTATTTCAAGAGTACTTTTTATACCCAGATTATCAACTCCTTTAAAAGCATTCTGAAATAGTCTTTTTTCATCTTATTCTTTAATATTATTACAAGAATTTACAGATAGAAGAACAGCAAAGTTAAAAGATACAGAGCCAAGAAACCAGATTAAATAAATTCAAAGCTCTTTACTCCAACATTTGTGCTACCTACCCTGAACCATGGTTTTGCCATGTGCTCCCTCTTAAATGTCATTGTCACCCTCACTCAGATCAGCAGTTTCCTGAGGACAATCCTTTTAGGAGGCCTGACTTAAACAGTGCTGGTAACAAAGCTCCAAAAACAACTGAGGAATTGATCAGAAAAGCTGATTTTCCTAAGCATTTTTGGATTTTAGTAAAGTATTTGATAACATGACAAATGGGAAATTATTAATGATTTTGGAAAAGATAAAGATGAGTATAATTACGAGATAGAGGAGAAAGGAAACATCTAACTAGGAAGAGGCTGAAAAATTAAACTAATGGCATGGAAGACAACAATCAGGGATACTCCTCAAGTATCATCTTTGGAGCATCTTAAAAACAAAATCAATTAATGATCCTGACAGAAAGTCTGCACATGGTGATGAATCTGCTGAGAGGGAAGTCAGAAGCCACATCAATACAAGTGAATTGAAGCACCATAAAAAGTAATAGAGAATCCTAAGGGCAAGAACTGAACAGAAATTTAATGGTGCAGCATCCAAGGTCACCCACTTTGGGAACAACAACTTTGCAGGCACAAAAAGATCATCAGCTGGGAAGATCAGTTTTTGTGAAGTCACTGTGACCAAAAGATACAATGCAACAAAAGCACCAAAAAGGCCAAGCCTGACATAGCTGAGGATGCTGCTATTCCCAGTCCAGAGAGAAAAGCATTATAAAAGGCACTTCTTCTATGCTGCTGACAGAGTTCCTTACACAGAGCAAAGTATTCAAAACAAATTAAAACTTACGTGTGTTCCAAAGGAAAATCAAACAAGCATGAAAGGTGTGCTATCCTGGATCACCAAAAAAAAAACCAAACCAAACCAAACCAAACCAAAACAAAACAAAACAAAAAAAAAACAAAAAAAAACCAAAAACAAACAAACAAAAACCCACCAAAAAAAACACAACCAACCAAAAAAAGAATAAAAAAATAATCTAGGATGTGGTAGTACCTTTGGTGGCTGAAGCCCATATGGTTCTCTGATAGAACATTCCTTCAGGCTGTTTAAAGTGCTCCACAGTCTGACCAAGAGCCCATAAATACATGATGCAACAACTTAAGAGTTTGACTTCGGAATTTTCCTCCCTCACTTCTCCTCATAATGATTCTGTTTATTACTTGTGTAAAGATCTCACATCTGTTACTCCATGGCAGAGAGTTTCCTCTGGCTGAGGTGGAGTTGGACTCTGTTCAGCGCTGAGCTGCAGTGAGAGTCAGCAGGAATGCTCTGCACAGCTTTGGAAAGCAGGAATGGGAAAATCCAACCGCACTCAGGGCTGGATGGTGCTCCTGGATCCTCCTTGGTGACAGGAGCAGCAAAGCCAGAGCTGACAAGGTGCCAGCCTGGTCCTGAATTCCTTCTGAGCGCTTCCCAGATCACTCAGGAAGTTAATTCTGTAATTCCCTTCAGTGGGTTTGTTCCAGGGGTAACATCACACACAGGTTGGGTGAATCCTGCTGGGAGCTGGGTGAATCCCTCAGCTTGGAGCTGTTCTGGACAGCCCAGATATTATGAACAACATCATGAAGTGCAGCCTCAACATGCCAAGGGGCCACTTCACACAGTTTGTGTGACAAGGTTGTCATGGTTTTTCCTGCCTCCTGAATCCACATTAAAATAGCTGAGAAAATAATGATTTAGCTGATTAATACAAGCTTTTTATTCTTAATTCCTTCTGTGTCTTTTAAACAGGATAGTCACAGGAAGAACAACACCACGAAGGACTGAGGCAAGCCAAAAAGCTCAAAGAGACCAAAATCACAGCACCAGACATATTTTTACACTGTCCTTACAGCAGGCAGCATCTAGAGGTCTCAACATGATTGTCAAGAGCAAGAGGTTCTGTGTGTATGAACTCAGCACAAGCCCTTGACTCACACAAGCTGTGCCCTAAAATGACTGGCAGTTACATTAAATGAAGTTCTGCAAGGCAAATTATTTATACTGGATACAAATAAAGCTGGTATTTTTGAAATTCACAGCAATTAACACTCCCACAACTGAACTTCATTTGTTATCTCGGCATTAAGCAAAGCACTGCACGTGGAAAAGAACAAATTCCAATTCCTCATGTACATGACCAGGTCTAAATCAGTAGCAGTTCTTCAGGAAAGACTATTCCAAGAACAGATACTCTCAATCAATACACAAAAGTGATCAGCAAAAAAAACCCCCAGATGATAGGCTGGAGGTCAGAGAACAACAGAACTTGGATGCAGCTGCTTGTGTAAGCTGGAATATTCACCCTGGAAATATGGAAATCAGCTCTGCTTGGGTCCCCACTCAACCTGCCCCAGGTCACTAAAAATTGAATGTAAGAATAGAAAAGGTCCAGAGCAGAGTGACAATTAATATTATTAGAGGCAAGGGAAGCCTTGGTGTCTGTGAAGAGATAAGAGAGTGACTGTTAAGTTCAGAGAGGAGATAAATGAGCAGCACATTGATAGCAGCACGTACAGAGAATGATCCTGGATAAATGCAATGTTCTGCCTTATTCTTTCTCATGATACTCATGCCAGAGGGACCTTTGACTTTTTAAACACATTTTAGCATATAAAATGAAACTAGGTATAATTAGTTCTCCGGAAGTACCCTGAAGACCTTAGCAGGATTTAGAAGGAATTACATATTTATGTGAATAATAAAAACGCCCAGAGCTGCAATAGCAGGATTAAAAACACAGGATAGGAGATAAGAGCTTTTGTCCACAGCCACATGGCTGCTGGCCAGGTGTGAACCAGGCACAGGATGGAGAGGACAGGTACAAAGAATGATGAACAGCACAACCATCATCACCTGGGATGTGACCCTGCTTGTCATATTCATGGGCAGGGGAGCAGAACACTGAGGATCTCAGCTGGAGGAATGCAGCAGAGTATCTGGACTAGAGGAGAATTCCCATTCCTAAAATGTGGGTTTGCTGCACTAGGCAGTGTTGTTACAGATCAGACTGACAAAGTTGCTTTTTCTAAACGTTGATTTCAGTTATTCTGACCTTGGCAGATATAAGAATTTTATCTGAAGTCTGCTGCAAGGAGCTGCCCCTCCCACAGATCATCTTTTTATTATTTTTAAAAAGAGAGAGAGAGGAAACACAAGGATACAAAAAGCACCTGAGCTCTCTAGGAAGCAAAATAACTCATTAGATGCTGGATCCTTGAAGGAACGAGAGTCTGGTGAGGCTTTGGACAGAGACATCCTTGCATTCTATTTTACTGCCTGCAATCTGCCAAACTGGGATTTGCTTACAGCTGATTAGAATAGGAAGCTTGTATATTATGCATGTCTGAGAGGGAACAGAGCTTGATCTAATGCAAAATAAGGCAGATCCTGTGTGCCAAGCAGAAAATGGCTGCTCTTGCATTTTATGAAGACACAGAGCAGTGACCCTGAGCCAAACCACTTGAACCTTCACACAGGCAGATGATTCTTGCCTGTGTCAGAATGGTAAAGTGAACTTTGCTGGGTGTCTTTGCAAAGTGCCTTTCCTCAGATCTCGAAGCATTTCAGGAGCATGAACAGCAAAGATCCTAAAAAAAAACCCATTCCCTGCATCTCAAAGGACTTAATGAAGTTGAATCTCCCCGTGGAAGTTGCTGACTAACAAACACCTTATGACAGGATTGAAAGAGCTGGAAAAAATATAAAGAAATCACCTGATGTTTCTCTCTGCATTAAGATCAAGTATCTCAGAACCATCCTGACAGATTTCAGCTAATTTGCTCCTGAGAGATGTTCTGTAGTTCCTGTAGATAACCTGCTTAGTGCTGTGCCATTCCTGAAGTCAGGAAGTTTTTCCTAATGCCAATATTCCTTGGTAACCCAAGAATTAGAGGCTTTTGGCACTTTTCCCTTGGCTTGACTCATCTCCCAAGCTGGTAGTGGGTATTTCACAGCTGAGAACAACGAGTCACCAAAAGGTTCAAGGACACCTGAGGGTCACAGGGAAAGCAGAGATAATTCCCAGGCCTCCTCACCTCCCAGCAAAGCCAGGAAAGACAAGCAGCTCTCCCGAGCCAACCCGTGGCCATCGTTATATTGATGAGAAGCTGCTGTTCTGTTTCTAACAAGGTAGCAGCCTAATGGAAGGGGCCAAAGGACATTACTTCCTGCTCTGCTGTCAGCTTGGAAAAGGAGAAACGCAATGAATCCCAAACTTAAATCTCCTCCAAAGCCTTGCACAGGAAACTTAGATCCCCTATGGGGCCGGTATTAAGGTTCTGCTGGAAGACATAACTAAGAGTAATGGGATGAAATTAACTAAGAAAATTTCCTAACTGAATTTCAGGAGCTAATAGAGCTCTCGTGTTCCCCAGGGAAGCCGTGGAAGCCCCGGCGCTCAGGAGAGCTGCAGTAAAAGCGCTTTCACAGTCGGAAGGATTTCTAATAAGGCACGTCAGGCCTCATCTCACTCGGGGCCAGGACCATGCCCAGGGCACTGCCTCAGGATTGGGGTGGGATGAGCCTCTTCCAGGGGGGGAAACGAAGCTCAATATCCCAGCACCGTGATGGGAATGCAGGCTCTTGGCATGGAGATGACCTTTCTCAGCTTAGGTTCACTTTGGAGGGGAAACCAAAACACAACTGGTCCAATCCGACAGAGTTGGGCAGTGATGCCACAGTAATCATGGAATTATGGAATGGTTTGACTTGGAAGGGACCTTAAATCTCATCTTGTTACAATTGTGACACCTTTGCTATCTCAGGCTGCTCCAAGCCCCGATGTCCAACCTGGCCTTGGACACTTCCAGGGATCCAGGGGAGCCACAGCTTCTCTGAGCAACCTGTGCCAGGGCCTCCTCACCCTCAGAGCCAGGAATTCCTTCCCAATATCCCTTCCAACCCTGCCTTCTGGCAATGGGAAGCCAATCCCTGTTTCCTGTCTCTCCATTCTTTGTCCCAAGTCCCTCTCCAGCTCTTCCAGAGCCCCTTTATGCTCTGGAAGGGGCTCCAAGCTTTCCCTACATTCTTCTCTTCTCCAGGCTGGAAACCCTTAACTCTCTCAGAGGAGAGGTGCTCCACCCCTCTAATCCCCATGGACACAACGCTTTCCTGTACCTTGGAAAAATCAAAGGACCCCTCTTCCACGATGCTGGTACAACCATGCCTGTAAAAAAACCAGGAACTCATCCAACTCAGACCAAAGAAAATCAGAACGAAACCAAGCAGGCCAAACAGCTTCATGGAATCACCATCTTTTTGTTAAACTTCCCCTTCCTGGTGCTCCCAGCTGTGCATTCCTGTCCTCTGGCCCAGCACAGCCCTGGCACAGCAAGCCAAAACAATTCAGGAAAACGCAGGGGGAAATAAAAAGGATTTATTTTTCCTGAAGCAGGCTGAATTGGCTGCTATTTCCATCAGACAAGAAACATCTCTGGCACAGTGCAGGGTGGCAGGAGCAGGGAAACTGAGGAGGAGGAACTGAGAAGGGTGGCGAGGCAGGGTAACACCTAAGGATGAGATGGTGACAAACTGTTAATTCAGCTCAGCTACAGCACGAAACTGTACCCCCCTATCTTGGGAAATCTAAACCCATTTCTCTTCTGAATAAAGTCAAGTGAAACACCTGACTCTGTTTTGCCACCTATGAAATGGGGATGATGGGGATCTATAGCATCTCAGTCTTATTTAATCTAAATACACCTTTACAAAAGGAGAATCAGAAGCACAGGCAAGTGTTAAAATAAAAAGCCAGAGCCATAAAATCAAACCAAATAACCCTCAACCAGAAAGCAAAGTTCCTGCTCCCAAGACAAACTGAAATACGTTCAACTGATGAATTATTCATTTTTGTTTAGGGCAGAATTTACAGTTATTTTAACTTCATCTTTGGATAAAGCATATACTTAAAAAACAACTCAACTCCCCCCCTCAGTCTTAAACAGCACTCATGAAAAGTGCCTTAAAATGGGTATAAAATCACTTGATTCTGCTGCCAATCTTAGTTGGGTTTTTTTGCCTGAAAAAGAAGATAAACCTCTACTCCAACATATGATTAGAAGAGAAGCATAAATCACTGGGGTAAAATAATGATAATAAAAAAATAGACTGACAAGACAACACAGCTTCATTAAAAAAAAGAGAAAGCCCTAAGGGAATTTTCAATTTCATACTTCTGATGAGAGGGGTTGAAAAGAAGAAGCAGAGCAGAGCAAAGAAAAAAAAAAAAAAAAACCACCAAAAAACACAACATTATCTGTGGGACAAGACGTAACAAAAAAAGAACACGAAAGTGAACCAGAAAGAGGCTTTCAAGTTTAACCTCGAGTTTGCACAGAAAGGACTCTTGCAGTCTTAGCTCTGCTCCCAAAGGAGGGCAAAGCCACACAACAACATCAACACACTCAAAACTCAGCATATTCCACGAGCAGGAGGCTCCAGAAGAGAACAGGTCAAGGTTGGCATCAGTAGCACTGCAGTTGTCTGAACCACACCTAGTCTGCAGTTAAATATAGAACTTTACTTTCTGGAACCACTGCTCCTCTTAACCTTCAGAGCATAAATATTCAGGGAGATATCTACAGAAAAATAAAAAAGGGATAAAAGAGACCCGAATCTATTGTCCAAAAAATCTAAGACCAGGGATTAATAAACTACCCTGGGAGGATTCCAAAAAAGCAGTAAAGGCTGGAGAATTGAATTACAGAAACCACAAGCAGCATCCTGGAAATCCAGTATAAACCAATTAGTTCCTTTAATACACATACCCTGTACTGAGACCCTCAGGTACATCAGACATTTCAGGATATGGCCCTAAGCCTAATCTTCATTCTATCAGGTTGGCACCAAGATAATAATTAATTGAACTGGAATTTTTTGTTGATTTAAAGCTTAAAAAAAAAACAAACAAAAAAAACCTACCCCTTCAACCTTCATTCAGTTCATGGATCAAATCCTGACTGGTGCTGTGCATTTTCACTTGGACAGCCTGCTCCTAAGAAACAAATCCCTCAAAATTCTGCAATCACATTTAGATTCTTCCCTTGCAGTGCTCTCAGCTGGTTTGACACACAGACTTTTAGCAACTCCAACTTTTACAAACTGAATCCAAGACAAAAGCAAAAGCAGGGGGCACAATTCAGTGATGGAGCAGGTCAACTCCCTCATCCTCAGCCAAGAAATGTTTATACAGCATCACAGCAGCATTTCACAGGGAAGGAGGAGTTTTGCAAAGATTCAGCTCAGGTCTGGATTGCACCCTCTTACCTTCAGGCATTAAACTAAACCATCAAAGTTAGCTCTAATTGCAGGAGGCAGGCAGAGAGGAAGGTGCACAGAGCCCTCCTCTGGGTGCATTAGTGGGTTGGAATTGTTCCTGGATCTCTGTTTTTCTGTCCTGGACAGGTATCAGCCCAAATGAACGAGCACTTTCCTGAGGTTCACAGAGCAGGAGCTCTAAAACCAGGTGCCTAAATCCAACATCAGAGCAAGCTGCAGGACACACAGGGCACTGAAAGTTGGATTTCATTAGGGAAAACAGTCCATTAAAACGAGATGCTTCCACTCAGAGTCAAAACTTAATCCTGCAGAGGAGAATGCAAGTTACCAGACAAATGGCATCAGCCCACAGGCAATGCCAAACACCATTTTAGTGGCCAAATGCTTATTCCTGGCCCAGGGGCACCAGGGGAACCTGATCTGCCTGGGCCAGAGGGATCTGGTTACCTTCATCCTGCTGCTGTTATGAGTCATATCATGGCCAAGCCTGGAAAACTCCAGTGACCTGTAAGTGAAATTAGTGATTTTTTTTTTCCAAGGGCTCCCAGAAGAGCATTTTTCTCCCACTCTTTCAAAACTTGTCACATAAAACAGCTCATCCTTACAGCTCAATGAGGCCTTTTAAAGCACAACAGTTAAACAACCATGTTCCCATTGCTTTATGGTGTTGCTTTATTGCCACACAACACTTTTACTGTGTTCTTGCCTCGAGTAAAACTCCTCAGGTTTGCTTCCCAGTACCCCACACAAGGCTGTGAAACCAGGCACTCGCAGCGACCCAGCCAAAGGCTTGGCAAACTAATACCAAAAGCCAGGATTAAGGCAATGTGGAAGCAGCAGAACAAGAAGAAAACCCTGGCAGCAAAGACCTTACAGAGGACAAGACACAGAGAACAAAACCAAGAACAACAAAGAAGAATTTAATGAAAAATTAGATTGGGTGATTATGTATCTGCATTCACAACTGGATGATTTCCAACGTCAAGACCAACTTGATTCTTTCAATACCCAACCCCAAATCTCCCATGTTCCTAACAGATGTACTAAAACACCACAGTTTTAATTTCTAGAGCTTCCCAGCAGAGACTGGCTTGAGGAGAGAGATGGATGAGGAAAGGGTGGCTTGCTCAGCTCTCTATCAGCAGTTTCCCCAGCAAAGGAGTCAGAGGCACAATCAGGGTTCAAACAGCAAATAACTGCAGTTACTGTGCTTTGGGCCAGACAGAAACCAGGAAGAAAAACAGCCATGCCCTAAACAAGCCATGACCAGAGAGCTCTAATTCTACTCCCAAGCAGCATTTCACACACAGAGGGTTGATCAGGAGATGCTGCTGCCCTGAAGGCACACAGAGCTTTGTCAGTTCTGTCCTTCTGCACACACAATCAGGGCAGTCAGACAAGCATTTCTAAGTGTTAGAGATCCTGTCCTGCCCCTTGTTCTGCCTCTTGTGGAGGGGGACACTAGAAAAACAACCTATCAGATCACAGGACTTTGCATTAGCTTGGTTTAACAAAGCAGAACAAATTTCAAACATTTACATTATTTCCTTGGGGGATACATACAGGCAAAGCCAAAAATATCAATTCCAGATAAAATATCAGTGCCAGGACAGAACAGGGAAACAAACATTGAAGATACTGGTTCCAGCCCTGCAAAGACACACAAGTGTGTCCAGCCTGTGTTCCTGAGGGAGCTCAGGATTTCAGTCTTAGCCCAGGCAGAAGATGCTCTCCTGCTCCTAATCAGCTCCCAAGACCCCCATGCAAGCAAGAGAAAAGGGAAGCATTAGAGAAATGGTAAAAACACATCCTACAAATCTGCTGGCTGAGGTCTCACTGGGGTTGCAGAGCAGGGAGGAGTATAACACACAGAGTCATCCAGTCCTTCCATGGAGGGGAGGCTCCTCATGGAAAAGAGGAGAAAAAACTCCTCCCAGCCATTTAACCCTGGACAGAAATAAACATTCATCCCTAAACTACATCCAAGCTCCCCAACCCTTTTCTACTGCACAACATTATCCACAAAAGAGACATTCCTGTAAGCAGAGGGAAAAGCAAAGCATGCCCGGGCTCAGAGAGGAAAGCTGGGAGCTCTAATGATCACCTGCCACTCTGCATATGGATTTGAAAGATCCACTTTGCTCTGTGCTGCTCCCAGCTCCTGTAAAAGGGTTCTAAGAGCCTTTTTGGACCAGGAATCTACTGCTTGTTAGGCAAAGTTCTGCATCCCAAACAATTACAGCACTGCTGAAACGCTGGTATCCACTTTAAAACACCACGAGGCATCAGGAGGACAAGTCAGGAAAGTGGAAAGGAGAAAATGCAGAAAGGAAAGAGCTTGCAAGACCCTCCCAAGAGAGCCTGGATCAGGATAAGTGGAAAAGTTTCTGCAAAAGCAAAAAGAGCTGAACACCAACATGCTCAGACCAAGCTAAGGACATGATGTACAAAAATAAAGAGATCCTGTCCAGAGCAGTGCTACAATTTTTTAAACAACACAAGAGGCAAAACATCTCCTCCTACTCCATCATCACAAATCAAATTCTTACAGGCTTGCACGAGGCTACAACACATCCATGAAAACAACACCGGTGCTCACCAGAGCAGGGGAAAAAAGACCTTGGTTTTGGCTTTAGAGCTCCCATCTCCAAACCCCTGAGAGAGCCACCACCTACCTCTCCATAACAGCCAGGCACTCCTTTCTCCACGTGAACCGACTGCCTCGCCGTAGTCTGAAGGTCCCAGAGGTAGCTGTGACTGGGGGAGGCGTCTGTCTCCATTCTGGCTCTTCTATTGGGATGGGAGCTGGCCTCATGCTTAGTGTAGCCCCTAAGGACAATAAACACTGTGTTTCCCAGAGGGTTAAAAGTCAGGCCCATCCTCTCATTCCTGCTTGTGAAAGGAAAAAAAAAAAAAAAAAAAAAAAAAAAAAAAAAAAAGACAAGACAGGTGGTGAAACCATTCAAACTGAAAAAAAAATATAAAGAGGATTATCAAAGACACCTTAAAGGTACACGAAGCCAGCTAGAATTCCCATTTCCCAACCTCCACGGCAGAAGGAGATGACCATGAAAATCCAAGGAGCTGATGGGCACTTAGGAAAATCTATCCTGTCTTCATCAACAGGAGAAGCATCACACAGAAACAAAGGGTGAGCTGTGCCCTAGCTGGGATTCTTTTAGGTTGTGCTGCCACATCAGCTGTCACAAAATAGGAAATAGCAGTTTCTATTTAATTATATAACAGTCTCAGGAAGCAAAATGGAAATTTATACCAAAGGTATTTCAATGTGTCCAAAGAGCTGAGAAAATACCTGAAGCAGCTCCACCAATAGAAAAAATACCCTGTGGCCTGGGCAAACATGGGCTCCTGAGTGCCAGGGTGCCTGCAAAAGTCACTGAAAGCAGATTAACATCACAACCTTCCTCTCCTGCTCCCCTTCTTTGGATATATTTCTCCTTTCCCTGAGTCTGAGCTGGAAAGCATCAGGCACAAGACAGGATTTGGCAAGATGCCTTCAGGAAAGGCCCCTTTGAAACTTACCCCTGATCCTTTCCACAACAGCCTCTCAGTTAATAAATCAAGATAAATAAATCAAGATACTCTGGGAGATCGATCTTTCCTACATCTCCTGGTGAGGATGGCAACCTGGGATAGGACACGAGGACAGAAACCAGGATATGTTCTGAAGGACAGCTTTGTTCTCAGTGACTTCCCCTGCAGGGAACAGAGAGCTGTTCTAGTGTGCAACAACAACAAAAAAAAAATAGAAAAAAAGGCTGTATGAAAAGATAAATCACCACCTATATCCCATAAGCATCCTGAGTTCCAGTGGAATTCCTGCACTGAGCCAGCCTGGACAGATCCAGGAGAAGCAGCAGCCCTGCTCACAGTGCTGGGCACACTCAAGAGCAGGGCTGTGCCAGCAAACCCCTTTGGGTGCTCAGGCTCACTCAGAATGGCTGGGATTTAAATCATCAAAACACACAGTGTTAGTGCAACAACACTGCTCCTCTAATACACAGAGGAGTGAAAGGGTCAAGGGAACCTAAAAGTTGAACCAATAAACAAATCCCTACAGTTAAAAAGCAAGAAATGAGCTGTTTAGGCACTTGGCCGTGTTCCTTTCCAGAAATGCACACGGAGTCTTTCCCTTCCTGCCAGGGGCTTGCATCTGTGTTAGGTAGTGGAGCCCAAAATAATTTACAAATGTTCCCCAGGAGGAGTCAGTAGGAAGTGAAGCCCACAATCTCTGCCTTGCACACACAAGGCACGGTGCCTCTCCCTAATTCCCAGCTAACGAGCCTACACAGATTACTTGGTTCCATTGAAACATGAAATATTTCCTATAGTGCCAATTTGCTGGGAGGCCATTTCAAGGAGAGCTCCTTATCTAGTCTTTCTGCTACTTGCACAGTTTAGGGGGCTGGGTGGCTATCAAGTTGCCAGGCTTTAAATACACTTCAAAAACTTTAAAAAAAAAATAAAATTAAAAAGAGACAGGGGAGAACAGGGAAAGAAGCTAGCTTTCCCTGCATTGTGTTAGCAATATACTTTCCCCACCTGAAGGTTTGAGTTCACAGGGAGAGTACAGGAGTATCAGTGATGCCTCACATCAAGGCAAGAGATGCAGAGTGCTTCCATTAAATTTGCCTGAGATTTTTCAGACAAAGGTTGAAAAAAAAAATCTGCATTGAAAGCATAAATTTTCTGCTGCTGCTACAAGTATGTTCATGTACTGAATATAATACACTTTTTTGGTTTTAGTAGCCTTCCTAGATCAATTTAGCCATTTCTCTTTTCTATGGGGTAACATCAATATCAGCAGCAGATAAGAGAGGAATATGCTGAGAATTACAAGCAAGTACCCCCACAAAACAAGAGAGGAGGATCTGAATGCATAAAGAGGCCCAAAATGGGCTTAGATAAACATGTGGAAAAAAGACAACTGGGGATGCTCTGAGCCCCTTCCAGTGCCTAAAGAGGCTCCAGGAGAGCTGGAGAGGGACTGGGGACAAAGGATGGAGGGGACAGGACACAGGGAATGGCTTCCCACTGCCAGAGGGTGGGGTTGGATGGGATATTGGTAAGGAATTCCTGGATGTGAGGGTGGTGAGGCCTTGGCACAGGGTGCCCAGAGAAGCTGGGCAAACCCTGTCCCTGGAAGTGTCCAAGACCAGGTTGGACACTGGGGCTTGGAGCAGCCTGGGACAGTGGGAGGTGTCCCTGCCCATGGCAGGGGGGTGGAATGAGATGACTGAACCCAAATTTATCATTTATGATATGCACATTTGATAAGGAACTTATGGAGCTTTTTCTCATCCCCCTCTCTTCTATGAGCTCCAGTTTATTCTGCTGTTCCAACATTCCATGACAATATTCTCACCACCCAGCTCCACTTCTTTATAACTTAGCAAGTTACGTCCTAGTCACCAGTTCAGATTCTTTTTTTAAACCCCTCAAACAGCTTTTAAGGAGAAGTGAAACTTCTCTCCTGAGCAGACAGAGCGGAGAAAACGCAGTACAAGGTTCTCAGTGTGTGCATCAAACAGCAAGACACCTCTGAGGGGTGCAGAGGTGAACTGCCTGGGAAGAACTCCTTTCACACACAGAAATGAAAGGAGACAGCTCTCACTCCCTGCCAGTGCTCAGCACCTTTTCCTACAGCACTGGGTTTTCTCTGTGAATTTTTTTGTGTGGCTGAGGATGCTGCAAATGGGTTTGGGGGAAGAGGAGGCAGGAGAGGTGATCTCCAACTAGAATGGAACTCTCTCCACGTTCAAAATTTCTCCTGGCCAAGGCCTGAATATTCCCAGACCCCATCCTGAAGGAAGGGAGTTGCTCTATGAGCATCACATGCACTCACTGCTCCCCATCCCAGGGCTCAGGCAGGTGCCACAGAACAGTCACAGAAAACCTCAGGCATCTCCCAGCTCCAAGAAACCATTTCTTGGCAAGTTTTCATTTGAAGCAAGTACCTACTGTACATTGTCCTGATAAAAACAGATGCCTCACTGTATTTTTAGCCAGGCTGACCCCAGACCACACAATAAACACCTCTTGGTCACAGCCAGCCATGCTGGATTGAAATCAGCAGCAGCACAAGGTTCCCTCCAGAGCCCAGGGTGGGGAGGGAAAGGAGCAGAGCAGGGACTGTGCTGCCTGTGGAACAGCACATCACCAACCATCCCTTCCCAGTGCAAACCTCGTGGGACAGACAGCCCCTGATTTTTGGGTTGGCTTTTCTTTCACAGCTAAACAAGAACCACCATGAAAATAACCAAGGAGATGATATATCCTGATAATAACTCCCTTTCACTTTCCCTTTTGTTCAAGGAGGAAGAGCCCCTGGTTCTCTCCAAGGTGACCATAGCTGCCTTCCTATTAGAGAAGAGTGGCAGAAATAAACACCCAGCCAAAATGGAAGTACAGATACAGACTGGGGTCAGTCTGTTTCCATCTGTAACTTTAATGCATCCTTTCGAGGTGCCAGCTTCAGTTTGCATGACACAGAGGCAGGAGACAAGCTGAAGTTACTCCATAACAAACTTCCCAACATCCAGTGCCAGGGAAACTAATAAGGCCAACAACTACCAATCTAAAAAAAAAAATAAAAAAATTAAAACCTATGGGCTCTGAAAAAAATACTGAGAACATTGCAGGACACTACCAGCTTCTGAAATATATAAAATTTTATCTATTGCCAAAATGCTCTCATTCCTTCACAAAACACAGACAAGTGGTGCCTATATGAAAAAAGCTCTGTCTAAATGAAAAGCATCCCTATTAATTGGAATAAAGACCTTTTAAACCTCAGCATTTAGCACTGACTCCTTCATTCCAACAAAAAAACTGCCTTTCACCCTAACTGGCAACTCCTCCCAGAAAAATTTACAGTCAGCAGCACACTGGAATTCACAGCATTGCCATTAACTCAGACATCACTCCTAGCAAGAAAACATTGATTAAGACATTTTTTTTGAGCAAGATTATTGAATACAGTGGGACAAGTGGGTGTTTTTCTCCTGTTCCATGAGACTTCATGTCTCCTTTGCAACATTCCAGTCTGGTGCTGTCTGAACACCCACCACCAAGGACAGGAGAAATGCAGAAACTGCCCATGCAAACCAGCAATCAAACCCAGGCAAATAACAAACAGCACATTCAAGAGTTCAAAACCAGCTGGAAAAGAATGGAAGGGATGGAATTGCTGAGTTTCTTCCATATAGGACCAGCATCTGAACAGCAGCAACACCCAAAAACTGCCCTAAGGCTCCCCAGCACCAAGTCCTTTGGTTGGTAGATGCAGCACTGCTTGTGGATGATTTAAAGCACCACACAGCACATCCAAAAGAAAAAGAAAAGAAAATCTCTTTTGATATATTTTTAAGTCATAATCTGCTTATATAAGCACAGTAAAAGGTCCTCCTGTGAGGAGCTGAAGGCAAGGAAGGGGCTGTCACCCACAGGGAACGGTCTCACCTGTATCCAGGAGATGGGAAAGGGAGATAAAAGGTGAATTCCACAAGGCACACAGAAAAACTGGCAGAGCCAAGGGAAAGTCTGCCAAGAGATCTCCAGTCCTTTCCACACAAACTATTCCCCATTCACAGTTTAGAAATTTATTACATCTGTCTAGTCCTTCAAAACTCTTTCAATTTTAAGTTTTCTTTCCATTACTACACAAATTCAGTCAAAAATGGATTTACTCTGAAGATCCAGTTTTCCAAGATAAGGAATTATAGAAATTGGGGAACGAGTAACTCCCAAAAGCCTCACTTTGCCCTCTGATACCTCAAACCTGCAGGTCCTCCTGCACACAGACCTGACTTTCTCTCAAAGACTGAGATTTCCCTCCCAGCAGCTGGAATTGGAAAAGATGGGATGTATGAGAACAGAAAGACAAATGCCACCTCTTGGTAAGTGAGCAACTAGAAAAAAAACACACAGCAGTCATTTCATCCCTCAAGTTTCTTCCAGGAAGGACAATCTTTCACACCCTACAGAGAGTGTGGTGATGGCATCACTTTTTTGGGAACATGGCAGGAGGCTCCACAGAATTCCTCATTTTCTGGCTCTAAGGAGGACACCAGACCAGCTACTCTGTCCACCAATCACAGGATACTCTAAGTAGTACCCAAAACTTCAGCTCCAGATTGGTTTTGTAACAGTGATTTAAATCCAGGGTTCTCTGGATGAGGTTGGTACCTCCCTTTACACATTTGTTCATACCCATCTTAATTATTCTTGGCTACCTGGTCTGACCTGCAGTATAACAGATGGCAATAACTCAAAGCAGTGGATTATCCTACAATGAATAAATAAATACAACCCCATTTTCCTCAGGTACATTTTCCTGACAGCGACAGGAAAAGTGAAGGTTCCTCCCTCTACCTCAGTCTCTAAAAAGAAACCAAGGTCTGGTTCTAAAAGGAATTTAAGTGCATCCAAATAGTCCCTTGGCTTAGGCAGAGGAAACAATTTGCCTTTTACACTCCTTGAAAATGCTGTTTAAGATCTCTTATTGGGAAAAAGGTTACACTCAAACAACCACTCTTCAAGGAGCTTTTCCATGTCTAAAGCAAAGCAGAGTTAATGTTGATTCATTTCAATTTCAGCCATAACCTTCAGTGTGGGAAGTCTTCCTTCCTTAGACACCTCTCAAGAGCAAAAGGACAAACAAGATGTGAGCTCATGGATATAGGGAAAAAAGAAGGTAAAAAGGAAGAAGTAAAGATTTTAGAGCTAAATTGAACAAGGGTTCTGTTATTAGTACAAAATACTATTTCCTAAACAGCTTCATGTGATACTGCAAATAAAGGATGCAAGGCTGGGAAAAATCCACACAACAGGTTTCATCTGGAGAGGGTTTTGGTGGTTTTTACACCTTCCAAAAACTCTCAAGTTTTCTTCACTACTCTGGAGGCAACACCTTTCATCAAAGGGAAATGTCTGGGAGTCACTTTGTAGGGTAAAATCTGAGCCTTCCCAAGCAGCTGGTACTGGATGGTTGTACCCAGGAATTCTGCTGATCCTCAGTGTCACAATTCCAGCCAGTGCAAAAATCAAGGCTTCTTGGCACTTTTACTCTTCAAAACAACTTTAAGAAAAAGAAGCATCAACATCTTAAGATGCTTAACAGAAAAAATAGGCTCAGCTGTCCCTCTGAACCCACCCAACTTAAATCTGAATTTTTCTTAGGCCAACTGTCAGCTGGAGCCATTTGATTTTCAGTTTACACTTAAAGCTGAAGTTTTGAGGCTCTGTTTCCACTGGAGTTTTTCTTAGAAATCTGGATATTGGAGCCAAGTTCACATTAGAGAGGCTGAGTTTTAAATTCCTTAAAACAATTACACAGTTAATTTAATCAAGCCGATGTTTAAAGGAAATTAAACATAAATATTTTGATCTTCACAATAAAACTGTTAAAAGGGAAAAATAAGAACTGTGGTCAAACAAAATCTATGGAGAAGAACAATACAAGGAAATTAATTCAACTGTGATTTTGAAGATTGCTGGTTAGTTAAAGATAATGAGGAGCTTTACTTCTCTTTTTGTATTCAAGATCTATTTTGAGATGTGGAGAAGCAGGTGGGATTTGAAAGACACATCTCCAGCTTATCACTGTAACTATCAACATCCCATCCATGAGCTTGAGATCCAATCCAAAACCCTCTGAAGATCCTCTCTGACAAACTGTTTTTTTTTTTTCCTGCAACCTTATATTATGCAGCCATTATTAACAGTTTCTATTTGTTCCTTCTGAAGAGCCTCAGCTTATATTTCACATGAACTGACTACAACTTCAGTGGCTGCTTCTGATTCCCAGATTCAGTGAGTAGTGGGAGGGCAGGACAGGTATCTGTGGCTGAGGAGCTGGACAGGCAGCTCTGGATGAGGCAGCTCTGGATGAAGTAGCTCTGCATCATTTGTTGCAAAGCAAAAAACAAATTTGTTCTCACCCTCCTAAAAATTAACCTGGTCAGAGGGAGAACCTCTGGAGTACCCCAGACCAAGAAGTGAATTATCAGTGCTAACAAGCAAAAGGCTTCCATTCCATAAATAAACAGCAGGAGATGTTTAGGCTGCATTTGTTTACCAGGATTTGTCTTCTCAAGCTGGTACCATCTGTAAAATGCCCTTTTCTTCTGTTCACTCAGGTCTGAGCCCTGCTGCAACAGCCAATGGGAGATCCGGCTCTGGCTGATACCTGTGAAAAACCAGAACAGAACAAAAAAAGAGAGAAAGAGAAAAGTTCTTCTTTACCAAACATTTTAAGTGGTTTATCTACTGTTAAAAGGTTATGTCTTAAAAAGCCCAGGAACTTGTGATGCTTCAACTCCAGAAAAAGCAGAGTTGAAGCTTCCCTGCTCCATCCCAAACTACCCAAATTTCTCCCTGAGATTGTGTTCAACCTTACTCAAGGAACACCTTGAAATCTGCATAATCAACCCAAAAGCAAAGAGGCTAAAAACTGGGAAGCCAAAGCTCTCACAGACTTGAACTGTCCACACCTTCCCTGATTTCTAAACTTCATCTGTGAAATGGGAACAAGTCCCTTCTCCGCTATTATGTATAAATAATGATTGTTAGGAAATCCTTATCATTCAATCAGCTTGAATAAGAAAGGAGATAAACACAGAAAACAGTTTATGTGATACAGATCACATCAGCCCAGAAATGGAGCAAACCAACTGTCAGCAGCTGTAACAATGGCCAGAAAACAAACTAGAAAGAGCAGCTGTCTGTCAGCAAAGCAGGAGCCAAGCTTGAGGTACCCAGACATGAGGAGGGACAAAATGCTGCAGTTTTTAAAGCAAGAGTTCTAAGAAAACAGAAGGGGAAAAAATTCCTAGAAGTTAACACAGTTATTTTCAAAACGTGACAGGGAATGGAGGATCAATGCAGGAAGGACAAAAAGTGATCAGCAGAGGAACTAAATCAAACAAGAGGTTTCGAAGTGCCTGAAGAGGTCAGCAATAGGTTCATCTGAAAATGTAAAAAATGCAGAGTCTGCTGAGTAACTGAAGCATTACTTCAGAACTCTCTGTGCCTTCCACAAGGCCCTTCAGCCAACATCCAAACTCTCCTGAGAAGTGAAGTTTTAGGAGGTGCTCCAAGTACCAATACACTGCCAACACCACCTGTGCCACCACCTGCTTGGTGATATCAGCCGGGCAGGTAGAGGCTGGTTTGCACACAGAAACCAAACCTCCTCCCCCTCTAGAGATGCATCAAGGTTTTATAAGCTCTCATAATCATATTTAACTCATGAAAAACAGCCCCCTGTAGTTTTTCCACTTCTAATTTGGGGGTTTATTATGCTTTTTTTTTTTGTGTGTGTGTGTGTTAAAGGTAGTTAATTTCAGAATGTCTCAACTCGACTCTCAGGTATTATATTCACGTGGGTTTACACCAACCAGATTTTGAAAATCACTGGGTTTGTACTCTTAATTGTTCTTCCTCAAACAGAATTCTGGAGGCTATGAAGTTTTAATTGTCCTGGGGGAAAGGGATGGGTGGGTTTTGTTTCTGATACAGCAGCTCACTGCTGTTCAGCAGAGCTGTGCCCACAAAACAGTCCCTGATTTTCCCAGAACCCACTCCCAGAGATTGCCTTGCCCTCAACTGACAAGAGTTCAGGAACAGCTGGGGCAGCCAAGAGCTGCCTACCCCCAGGGCCCACAGTGGGATCTAAAACTCAGTTTACACTACTGGGAAAGTGGAATTATTCAACCAAACACAACCCTCAGACCCTGCCAAGTTTACATCAAGTAACTGTGGAAGCACACAAGTTAATACCAAAAGAAGGCAGTGTAAGTTGATAACACTCTCTGGCCCATAACAAGGCTCCAGCCCAGTTGAAATCCTGCCATCTGCATGCCTGATCACCAGTGAAAAGTCCAAGTTCTGAAAATTTGCAGCTCTTGACCTATTATGATTTATAAAAGCCATTTCTTGTCCTGGGCTGTGGGACACAAAGGTTTGTGTCTCACTGCTTTTGGCTGCCCTGCTCCCATTAATTAATCACTGGGTAACAGCTCCAGTCATTTACTTGTTTACTACGGTCCACTTACACTTATTGCAGTGAATTAGTGTGTGTTGAGTGTTTGGATAACAACCTAAGATACAAACACAAAGCACTGGTAGATAAAAATTATAAATAGATGTTAAATGTCTGCCATGAGAGGAAAATCTGAATTCTGCTCAAGAGGCTGCCTGACACTGTCACACGTGGCATAGATGTCACCACTCCAGGTAATGTGCTCGATGGCAAAGCACAGCAGCAGGAGCCAAAAAACCCAAGCTGGGTCTTGCCATGTCCACTTTCATGGAATCATAGAAAAAACTGAGTTGGAAAGACCTTTAAAGGCCATCTAGTCCAACAGCCCCTGCAATGAGCTGGGACATCTTCAGCTGGATCATGATGTTCAGAGCCCTGTCCAACCTGACCTTGAATGCTTCCAGGGATGCGGCAGACACCAACTTCCTGAGCACCCCGTGCCATTGTCATTATAAAAAAGCTTATTTCCACAAATGAAGGACTGTCCCAATGTCCTGAACTGCCTCAAAGTTGTCCCAAACAGAGCTGGATTGGTGCTGGGATCCTTTTGTGGCTGTCATTTAGCCACAGTAGCTGAACCTCTAACTTACTGTGGGTCCTCACAGCTCATAAAGCTGCTTCTTCAAACAAAGCATAAAATTTATCTGTACCACAGCAAGGTTTTGTGGCCTCAGAACCATACCCTAACAGCTTGACCAACCCAAGGTCACATGCAGCCTTTCAGAAGAACTCATCCAGGATCTCCCAGATCCAAACCCATCCTTAACTCCTTTCAATGTGAAAAACCAACCCCCAAATTGTCGTGTCAGAGTTTCTTGCATCTCGAGTGGGTTTCACACAGCTGACTCACAGGACAGCGACCACCAGGACCCTCCTGTCACATCTCTAATCACACTCTGCTTCAGGGAATTGCTCTGGCAGGAAAAAAAGAAATCATCCTGCTGCCAGAAGCAATTAATGAAATAACTTCTCCGGAGCAGTGAAAATCCAGCTGTGCTGAGGAAATTCACTCTCCAAGCGAAGCAGGGACCTCAAGGAGGGCTGTGATGCTCCGGGCTCAGCATCAGCAGGGTCAGGAACACACCTGGTTATGGATACCTGCAGTTTTCTCACAAAAATACTGAAGGAAATGGTATCCACAAAGGATTCTTGCAGTTCAGATGCTGACTGCTTGTGTCACACTCACTCCTTCCCACAGCAGGTCACACTTCCCAGTGATAAACAAAACAGTCTGCGCTCACTCCCCTGGCCAGCCCTGCTGTCTCCTACACAACTTATTCAAGGAGAGAGTTTCCCTTCCAAATACATTAAAAAATGGCAAAATACATCATCAGGAGAAGGTCACTGCTATGTGCAGCTTAAATCTGCTCATAACCTCAACTCTGCTATTCATCAAGTCTTTGGGAACTGGTTTTCACCTTCACAGACAGATTTGTTCAGCAGCTCTGCTTTGCATTTCTTTAATGTTTCTTTCAGGAGAGGTTTTCAGAAGCACCTGGAATACGTCAGACCTGGAGAAGAAAGTAACTGCCTGTGTTTTAATTCTTCACTTTGTAAGCAAAGTCCTAGATTCAGAGAACAAGTACTTGCAAAGGACATCTATCAATTTAAGAGATTAGCAAGCTTGTTTACAGAAAACCTGCAAAGATCAAAATCATAGAAAAACAAATCTCTGTGTTGTCATGAGTATTAAAAAAAAAAAAAACCAGGAAGGAAAATGTTTCTCAAAATGCAGTTTCATGCCATTTGAGATCATCAGTAATTCAGGAATTTTCTGAATTCTCTTCACAATGGAACTAGTTAATTTTCCCTGTGTATTGGCATTTGTTCAGCATCCCTGTGTGTGGGTTCCAAACCTGTGGGGATTTTATTTGTTCCAGCAGTGCTCCAAGGCTGCCCTCCACTGCACGTGTGTTTAGCATAATCTAAAGCCAAGTCCTGGAGATCTCCTATCAATTAAGGCACAGACAGGAGGACAGGGCTGGGTTGTAAAAGTGAAATAACTGGGAAGGGTACCAGAACTGCACCCTGGAAAGCTTTATGTGTATTTAAAAACAATCCAAAAATGACTTTTGCATTTTACTGTTGATGGGTTTGTTTTTTTTTTAAACGGTGGCTTGGTTTTTGTGTTTTTAAGAACTGAGAAAACTGAATTGAAATTTCTGCTCTGTATCCTCAGGAACATAAGGTGGTTTTTTTTCATTCCTTCACTCCCTATGTGTAAAAAACAGGAAAGGTAATATTTCCAAACCTTGCAGAGGCATCATCCATCAAACCACTTTAGCCCATCTGCAGAAGGCTCATCCCTGTGCTCTCCTCCCTCTCTCCCTTACTGTAGAACAGAAAGACACCAGTTCCTGAAAACAATTCCCCACCCTCCATCTAACTTTGGAAGCTCAGAGAGCATCTCTGAGAGAAGTTTACATTTCACTCTTCATCCTCTGCCTTCCAACCATAACCTGGTGCCACATTTCTTGTGGCAATTTAAGCAAATTGCAACACACAACTTCAAATTATATTTGATAAAAATTTGGCAGCTCACCTGCCCCACGTGGGGCTGAACCCCCAGCCCTGAGCAGGCTGCAGTGATGCTAAAAGGAGCTTCAAACACCAGGATAGGAAATTCCGCAGGAACTATTATTAGCTCCTGTTTATACTGTCATTTTTCCTTATCAGTAGGAGATTATTTATACAGAGCCCAACCCAAGTGCTTCTTGTTTATCTTATTACAGACACCATTAAAAAAGTTTCTATAAAAAGCAGCTCCTGTTTTTAGGACCAGCACTAGTAAGTGTTGTGCTAAGTTTTTGCTTCTTATCAATCATCCCTTTATTTTCAAGTCACTTTGTAATACCCTGTTACTATTTTCCAACCTGTCCTGTCCTCTCCATATATCAGGCAGCCCTGTAGAATGTCTTCCAGGTTTAATTTTTCCTGTCAGATTCATTATCTAAATGACTTTTAAAGTTTCTGGTAATTTTACAAGGATTAAGAGAGCCTCAACATTTTTCTACTGCAAGAGCTAACTTTAACCTTCAGCTGCTCTGTGTTTCTCCTGCATCCTCCCTCTCCATCACTTGCCTTGTGCTACAGCAGGAAAAACAAGAGGAAAAGCTCTTTACTGATGCAGAGCTGCTCTGTAGGACAGTACTCTGTAAGTGCTTTGCAATGTAAGAATTAAGATGGGGAAAAAGGAGAAGTGTGTTCCTGCAAGAAAGTGTAGTTTGAAGAATTAGCAAAATAAGGAAAAAAGTAAGTTTTGAGGGGTCACAGTTGTAGTAGAGGTTTCTGCTCCAAGGACAGAACATGGCAAGTTAGAGAATGGGAATAAATAAGGTCACAGGGACTGGGGAAACACAGAATTGGTAGAAGTTGAAATGAAAAATTGCCAGCAGAGGTAGCCAAGCCAAGCCACTCTCCTGGACAGAACCAGCCATAAATCTTCCATTTCTTTCTTGCCTCTTCCAGAAGGGATGAAGGCTAAAGCCAGTTTTTCTATTTTCCTCTTGTACAAGTGACTTTTTACAGAAAATCTTCATCAGTAAGACTAAGGCTGTAAATCCTGAGCTGATGCCATTTGGGATCATACACTCTGCAAAGCCTTCACCTATACAAACTGGGTTTTTTTACTGAACCAGAAGTGGTTTCCAGACATTCCTTGGGAGTCTCTTCCCCAGCTGAAAGGGATGTGGGAGAAGAATACTCAAAGTCATCCAGCTCTGATAGGGAGAGCCCCAGGACACTCTGCTCCGGATCTCTGTCCCGAGCTATTTCAGTCACTCCTCACCACTCCCTGCTTTTGAGAGGAAGCTGATGTTCCTCCCTGCTAGAGCTGAGCACACACTTTAATCTGGTCCTTCCAAACATCTCTGGGATTTATCATTTCTCTCAGATAAACCATTACTACCTACTTAGGAGTGGCATGTAAGTGCTACACATCTGCTTACAGGTGGCCCGGGGTTTATTTAAAATGAATCAGGTCCCACCAAGCACAGGCAGGACACTGAGATGCAAAGATGCACTGATTTTCCATGGATTTGGCTTGAAAACAAGATAATACCACAATGCCTTCAGCTCAGCCCTCGTTCTGTCCCACTGACACCCTGCAGTGTTCTCTTGTCCCTCTGAGCAGGCTGTGGATCCCCCTCGTGTTATGCAGGAGGGTTGAGTGGGAAGGGTGTGAAATTCAGTCTGAAGTGGATGGTTGGTGTCATTTACTCACAGGAGGAAACAATGAGAGCTCCCAAAGGCTAAATGCCAAATTAATGCCTACTGAAAACCAAGGGAACAGGCTCAGGATGGAAGGAGGAAAAGGATCAGGTGGGAAGAGATTGGTCTTGCCTTTCCTGCAGCTTCTTGCAGGGTATCAAAGTATCAAACACAGGCACCAAGACACTCAGTTAATTATAATTAGATTTGTTCCTTTCAATGATACAGGATCTGGTGTGGTGATTCTGATTCAATGACCTCACATGTGGCAGTCTCACTGACAAAAAAAAAAGGTTTGGCTCCTTTTGGAAAGACTCCAGATTTCCTCTCTTTGCACTACTTCTTCTTGCAGGGAAAGACAGCCTGACTTGCTGGGTGCTATACAGAGGTTAATTCAGAGATGGATTCTCCCAGGAATATATTCAGGCAAGGAATGAACAAAAGCAGGAGAGGGACCCACTAACTACCAAAATCTTAGAGTTTGGGTACAATTTAAGCAACTCAACTTATACATTAATTTTTGAGGTATTAGTGCTAACATCTGATAAAGCCAATAACATCCCTTACATTTATACAAATTATTAATCTCATGATTTTTCAGGTGAAACTGAGACCAGGGAAGCACAAGTCATTTTACCCAGGATCACAGAAGAGTTGGAGACATGGAAGGAATTCCTGGTTCTGTGCTTGCCCACCTCCACTGCTGCCATGTCAGCAAACCCACAGCTTCCAGACAGGTGGATTCCTATGACATTTCAATTCCTGGAAGTATCATAAAGTAACAACTTCCCTCTTACTGCTTTGCCATTCCCAGGCATCAGGGAACCTTAAAAATTATCTATTTCAAGATGTTTATCCAAGCTTGGGTTAAAAAGTTAACAAATCTTAGAGGTGTAACAGGGGATTGAGCTTTCTGAATTTTATCATCAATCTTTGTCCTAAAAGAAGGGCTGCAGTGAATCCAGGGAAGGGAACGGAGCTGGGGAAGGGGCTGGAACACCAGGACCATCTGAGGGAGCAGGGAAAGGGGCTCAGCCTGGAGAAAAGGAGGCTCAGGGGGGACCTTGTGGCTCTGCACAACTCCCTGACAGGGAACAAGGGACAGGATGAGAGGTAGCGGCCTCAAGCTGTGGAAGGGCAGGTTCAGGTTAGATAGTGGGAACAATTCCTGCCTGGAAAGGGTTATCCATCCCTGGCACAGCTGCCCAGAGCAGGGGTGGAGTCCCATCCCTGGAGGGATTTAAAAGCCACGTGGATGTGGCACTTGGGGACACAGATCAGTGGTGGCCTTGGCAGTGCTGGGAGAGTGTTCAGACTCAATGGTCTTAGGGGGCTTTTCCAACCAAAATTATTCTGAGGCTGTTCCAGACAAGGCTTGTGTGCCTAGAAGGGAGAAATAACAACTCCCCACCCCATGGAAGTGCAACAGGACTTTGTTACCCTCTCTGTAAAGCTCTGGGAACACACCCAGGAAGAAGTGGCACCTCTGCAGTGAGTTTATCTGTCTGGATGTGAGAGATAAGGCTCAGGGCACAGGGCATTCAGAACCACCGCTCCTTCCAGGTAAAACCTGAGCTGGTCTGGTCATCCCTCAACCTGCCTTCGGATTTTCATTAATTGTGACTCAAAGGATGGATAAAACTTCCAACTCTCATCCTCCAACTCCTGACTGCAGTGGTACCAGCTCTAGCTGTGTCCCCTGACTATTCATATACTTTTTAATATATAAATACACATTATCTTTCTCTCTCTGTACCCAGAGATGCAGATATGCATCTATTTGCCGCACTCAACAACAATTTAAGAATTAAGGAAAACTGTTTTCATTTTAAGATAAGAACTTCAGGCTTTATTATAATGCTGTAAAATAAAATCTGCCAGCACAAGCCACAGGAAAAATAAAAAAAAAAAGAAAAAAAAAAGTGATTCACTGGGGAAGTTCCATGATGTGCAGGACAATGGGTCTTAAATCAAAGGCATACATTATCATGACTAAGCTGACAGATCTGCACTGCAATGCAGAAAGCCAAGTGATATTCCAACATCTGCACCGTGCTCAGACAGGCAGTTCAGACACAGAGATTCCCAAAATGAGGAAAGGACTCCCCGAGCTCTTACCTGTTACCTGTGCAACAACTGCTTGGGAAATTCTCCTGTTGGCGAGGAAGGCTTTGATTTCCTCCTTTATCACACTGCTGTCCCTCCTACCAAAACAAAACAACAACAGGACACACAAAAAGAGGGATGGACCGAAGTGCAAGATGCAAAATGCCTTTATTTTCTTTATTTAGGGGGCAAGGAGTGGAGAAGGCTGGCATTCAAACAGCCCAAGTGCCTCAGTGCTGGACACTTCCTTTAACAAGTGTCACGTTTGATCAAAGTACCATAGCAGGAGAATGGATGACTCATGTCCCATATAATTCATATTAGGTGCAGCACTGCCATATGGAATGTACAAAGTTTCATTACACAGGGATGAATAAATCTCTCATACCAGCATAAAAACCTCACTCATAAAAATGAGGCAGAAAAATAAAAAATAAAGGATAGCAGGGCTGCATGGCTAGTTACCCAAATGAATATGCATGCACCAACCTCCTCCAGCATCTCAAGGAAAAGATCCAAAATTTTGCAGCCTCTGCCCTCACACCCTTCCTTTAGACCTCTGCTTAGTCCAGAGCTTGCACTGACTGAACTGAGGTCTTTGTATGATTTTTACAAGGTCTGCACAGGTAGCTCATAAGGGGCTAAAACCGTGCTAAAAAGCAAATGGATTGGGGGTTGCACACATACTGTAATATACAGCAAATTTCAATTGCAATAAACACATAGTTTGCTCCTCCTCTTCCTCTCTCCCTTCCTGAGGAGGGCAGGCAATTAAAACCAGACTTTATTAGGCTTTATGAGACACTTCCCTTCCCCTTCTCCCCTCCTGCCCCAGCTGCATTGAAGGCAGACTCAAGCTTGCAAACGTCAATGCAAAATGAATGCTGTGCTGTGGGTTCATTTTTATTTCTGTACCCAACACTCATCTTCCACATGCCTGCAAGTACAAGTAATTTCAGTTTAAATAAGCACTAAAAGCATTACCTGAGACTCACTGCACAGGAACCCAAACCTCAGCCATGGGAACTTGGCACTA
The DNA here is from genome assembly GCA_013389925.1 of Aegithalos caudatus. Taxonomy (NCBI): domain Eukaryota; kingdom Metazoa; phylum Chordata; class Aves; order Passeriformes; family Aegithalidae; genus Aegithalos; species Aegithalos caudatus. The sequence goes on from WEIU01009088.1 coordinate 402,748, forward strand.
TGATGTACTCACCCCCTTCCTGCACAATTCCATCATCCTGCAGCCGACAGCAAATGAGGTTGATCAGCTTTTCTTACTGCTCATCTCTAATCTTCTCCCCCAAAAGCCACATCTTTCCCTGAAATTTCCAAACTATTTCCAACATATTTCCATTCTGGAGCTTATGGACCCCAGTGCTCCCACAGGTACTTCAGGAATGGAGAAGTTTTGGGGGGAAAACAATAAATTCCAGCATTATGACCAAAATTGTTTTGAGACATTTGGCCTTTCCTCTTATTCCTTTCTGATCTCAAAGCCCACTGACTCTGACTTTCATCCTCAGGAGTATAATCCTTTCCTTTCATCTTTGCCATAATGCTGAAAAGGAAGCTGCTAAAAGTAAAGGAAGGTCAGGCCTGAAAAAAAACCCACCCATATGGATCTCAGAGAAAACTTCTGCTTCTGCTTTATTATTTTCCTGCACCACTCTGCAAATCCCTGCCACAAACTATAAACAAACAACATGCACCCTCTCCAGATCCCACTGGAAAGCCCTGAACAATCCAAGCTGGATTCCCTACTCCCCCTCTGTGTGGAAGAATTACCACGGGTGTGAAACATTGGAGAAGTCATGTGAATTGATAGTCGATCAGAATCCTGAATAAAAGTAGGGTGAAAAACAAGTGCTCTGACATCAATCCCCATTTCTGGTACAGCACCAGAAAAATTATTTCAACAGTCACAGTAGGACACCCACACAGCCAGGGGCTGCCTCTACAAGGCAGGTGAGAGTGAATAGATATACTGGGATGGTGACCCTTGGAGCACTGGAAGGAACAACTGCCTGAAGCAGCTCCTGATCATCATCATCAAATCCTCATGGAATGGTGTGGGTTGGAAGAGACATTTCAGGTCATTTAGTCCAAACCTACTGTGATAAGCAGGGGTATCTTGAACTAGATAAGTTGCTCAGAGCCATGTCCCACCTGACCTTGAACGTTTCCTGGGATGGGGCATCCACCACCTCCCTGGACAACCTCTGCCAGCATTTTACCACCTACAATCCCTATCTGAACACCCTTCCAACGCACCCATTCCTTCTGAGGCGCTCCTCACCTCCAAACCTCTTACAGAAAACCCCCACTCACCTCATCAGCTCCTCCACCTTGTCGTCGATGTCCAAGTCCTCCTCGGAAGCCTCGAAGCTGTAGGACCTCTGGGCCAGGCTGTTGGCCAGGGGGTAGCGGGTGGGCGACATCTTCCCGTTGAAGGCAGACAACCTCTCGTTACTCTCCCTCCCGTTCTGGTTCGTAGTGCAAGGCTGTGGGGAGGTGTCGTAGCTGTTGCTCGGGGACGGCGACATCCCGGAGTGCTGGGTCTGCGTGGAAGCCGTGGCCGTCGAGGAAGACGCCGGGACGTTGTTGGTGCTGTTGCCGTAGGAGCCGCCTCCGTAGCCAGACCTTCTCCCGAATTTGTCGCTATGCTCTTGGTCGAGACGGTCCAAGGTTTCCAGGGCGTGCAGGATCTCATGCCTGGTCATTCCCGTGCGTCTCAGGCGCTGCAGGAGGTCGATCTGCTCTATGGTGAATCTTGGCTCGTCTGTGTAGTGAGACATGGTTTCCAGCAGGCTGGAAATGAAATACAAAATGCTTCAGTTCGATAGTTTTGCGTGGCACGTGGAAAGTGCTTTATACATTTTCGCTGCAAAACTTTAAGACACACACACACACGACAGCTCCAAACTCCACCTCCAAACAACCTCAGCCGGACACCTGCCATGAATGCCAACCCCACTACACAGCAGAAGGGTTTATTTTCCTTGGAGTGGTCTGTAATAAATGGATCAGCCAAATTAAAAAATAATAAAGTATTTATTAAAAATTGGTACAAATGGAATTTTGAAACAGCCACAATCAAGGACAGCCCCGAGCCCGGGATCGGAGCTGGGTGAACCTGAGATCAGCCTCTGGTGCACTGATCCCCCCAAGTTCACAATTTGGCTTTTGGGGAGCCAGTTTTTATACAGGTTTTCAGCCCTGAGGCTAAGAAACCCTGAGTTTTTTGTTGTATCCTGGTGAGTTAGCATTCATATTTCCGAGATTTCCGAGTCGGGGAGAATGGATGAACAGCCCTGGTGGAGAGCATTCATCTCCAGTTGCTGGTTCACTGATGAAGTTTCGAGAAGGGAGGAGTGGGTGATTAGTCCAGCTGCTAGTCCACTGATGAGCTTTGGAGGAGGGAAAGGTGGATGAATAGATTTCCTAGAACCTGGGTATTCAGATTCACAGTCTCGATGGGCAAGATCAAATCCATATCTGGTGTTAACTGCTGGGTCTTGGCGAGATAGGTGGGACTGCTCTGCCCTTGTAGCCTCTTGTTTCAATTGTAAGTCACCCTGCCCCTTGGTTACCAGCACCCAATTTTGCAATCCTGGTAGCTGAGTTTGTCCTGGATCTGAAATGCTTTTTGCTTTATATCAGTACAATAAAAACACAAATTATACACCACATTTATAGCAGGTCCAACAGCATTTCGGATCTTTCCTGCACTTTCCTGCACTCCCCACACCTGCACCAACCCTGCAGTTTGTGCCCTTTCACTTTTGATAATCGCTGCTGCTACAGAGACTGTGGTTGCTCAGTAATTAAGGCTGCAACTTGATTCCACACAAAATGTTGCCCAGTGTGAAGTACCCCCCAGATCGGAATCTCAGGTTTCTGTGGTGGCCACAGATCTGAGTTTTTTCTGGACAAGTTTTAACCAGTTATGATGTGAGATTTATGAATCTCAACTCTTTCAAATCTAAACTACAAAGAGTTCAAGTTGCCCTAACTTTTGTTGCTACCTTGAAAAAAAAAAAAAAAAGATAAAAACACACCCAGCGGAAATTCTAGTGGCCTGTAGGACCCAAGTTGATTTGACTGAAGTTGGATTTCTGAAGTTAGAACTTTTGAACCTGGAATGTTGTCACAGATTGCCTGCCCTGACAAGGAAAGTGCAACACATCCAATTATTCCTGAGCTTTCATTTAAAGAAATAAGTCTTCAGCCTTTTCCCCTCCAAAGACTGGCTTCTCACGTAACTGGACCATCCTGGTGGCTCAACAAAGTCATTTTTAACTCCTAAACTTCCCAAGGTGCCACAACAATGACCATTATTTGTTGCAAAGCCCAGAAATGGAACTGAAAAAAATCACAGTATGCTCCTCTAATCGCTCTTCTTTCCTAAGTCTCCTGGCTACAGATCCAAATGTCACACAGACAACAAGATCTCCTCCTTCAGAACTCTAGATCTTGAGAAGAAAGGATGGCAGATGGAGGGCAGGCAGAACTTGGCAGGCAGAATACGGCATTTTCCATCCTTCTCAGGAATCTTCTCGTGAGTCAAGGGTTTATTGCCATTCCTGCAGGAGAGCAGGGTGAAGAGATCACTCAAACTCCAGGAGATGTGACAGAGCTGATGTACAATCCCTGTGAGCCAGAGCAAATCACAGCTGAGGGAAAGTCAAGGAAGAATTCCAAGGACCCTGTGAAAGCCAGGAGAGGGATGATGGTTATCAGGCTGAGAGACCTTCCAGGCTGCCTATTCCTCCCCACAAATTTTGAGGATGACTCCTCATGTCCATTTCTGCCCTGGCATAGAGAAGCTCCCAACAGGAGCCATGGAATGACTCAAGATCCATAGCTGGGGCTGAAGAAGAACACTGAGACCTGGCTTGTTGGAGCAGAGCTGAAGGAGAGCTGTAAAGACAGAGCCAGGATGCACAAATCCACAAAAAAATGGCACTTGCAGCCTGGGAAATACAGAAATGAGAAGAAAATTCCATCTTTGTCCTTATCCAGCAACTACTGAGCCCCTTCCACTGTTTTGTGGGAGAAGAAAGCAGGAGGACAATGCAAGGGGATGACTCCCATCCAAGAAAATGCCTGTGTGAGAAGACAGACGTTCTACATCCACATCAGTGCTTCTGCCCAACAGGAATGTGCTGTCCTCCGGAAAATTGATTACTGGAAACGTCCAGGCCGTTTTAAATTTTCCAAGACAAGCACCCAGACTGTTGAACCACAGGAGGGCACGGCAGGCAATGCAGCAGTCGACTTTCAGTTCTTGCAACTGACTGGAATTGTAACAACCACAATTTGGAAGTGGCATCCCAGCCTAAGACCTTTGGAGCTTGACAAGGAGCATTTGGAAACAGACGTTGTGTTCTAGGTTTGGCCTCTGGGGGAGGCAGGGCTGCTCCATCCTCCTCTCCCAGCTTTGGGAGAAGTGTCACAGGGACTTACTGACTCATCACTGACAGCCCAAAGCAGCACAGTTTTCAAACAGAAAATCTCTTTAAACATCTGGCCTTGAGGTGGTTTTCACCGAATATTCCAGCTCACCTTCCCTCAGGGAAACACATGGTTTGGGCATTTCTTACCCGTATTTCTAATGTCACCATTTCCTGGATCATTTATCTGTCAATACCAAGTTTCATGTGCTCAAGTTCTTTGTTTGAACTGGAGAATTTAATGAGCCAGAGCCTCCAACCAGAATTACTTCCACTCAAAATTCCTACTTAACAGACTCTTCAACAGTTAATACTAAAACATACTTTAAATTATTTAATCGTCCATTTGTCACAGACAAAGAAACCCAAACTTTTGTCCTTGCAGCCCTATGAACTAAAAAACTCCCATCTGACAAAAGCAAGACTTTCTAGATGGCTTCAAGAATGTCAAACAACACAGAATCATGGAATTACAGAATTGTTTGGACTGAAAGAGGCTGTAAAATTACTTAGTTCCATCCCCTGCCGTGGGAACAGACACCTTCCACTATCCCAGGCTGCTCCAAGCCCTGTCCAGCCTGGCCTTGGACACTTCCAGGGATGGAGCAGCCACAGCTTCTCTGGTGCCAGGGCCTCACCACTTCCTACAGCAGTTGGTGACCATGGCCAGCGATTCTCTCTAAAATTTGGGTGTCATCCCTAATTTGTCTGAAGTGCCAGGGCTCAGCTCCTGGATCTGGGTGCCCAGGCCAAATTAATCTCATTTAGTGAATTACACATAATGATTTGGTGAATCCTAAGTGTCCTTTAGTGAATTCCAGCTAATGAAGTGCAGAGTTCTCAGATGCAGGGGCAGGGGTTGACCTCTGGTCGCTCGTGGCTGTATGAGGGAAAGAGCTCCAGCCTCAATTTGTCCCTCTTTGATACAGCTGAGCTTGTGCAGGAATTTCAGTTCACAGGGATGCAAAGGCTGCTGGGCAAGGCCACCCTCTGTCCCAGGAATAAGATATTCAGTGATTTCCAACTTGTATTCTGGAGTCCTGTTCATCAGCAGACTTCAAAGCCTTGCAGAAAGTATTATAAGAGTAGCAAACCTAGTGTCAAATTAACTCCACGATACTGTGTTTAACACAACCAAAATGTGGACAATTTGAAAAAAAACCAAAAAACCTAACATCAATGATCTGCTTGTCTGTCCATGCAAAGAACTCTTCCAGCCCTCCAACACTTGTAAGTCAACTTCTGGGTAATTTTTCAACACTTAACAGGTAAGAACACCAAAATTAGAGTATCTCTCTGCTGGTCTCACTGATGTCATACAGGGATGTCTAAAGTGCATTGTTTATATTTGCACACTCAGCATACAACATTGCACTGACACATCTCATTGGTCTTCTTGATCTGGAACTCCTGTTCCCATCTTCACGTGCTTTTCTACACAGCCATGAGATCTAGAAATAATCCCAAGCTACTTTTATGTATTGAAAACAACTGCAGGAACTTGGAATTTTCCATTAAAACCCCAAAACAAATATTGCAAAATGTGGTATTATTGAACACGTTCCAAAATTGCCAACTATCCACAACTTTTTAATGAATAACTACAGCAAGCATTATTTAGAACTGTTACATGAGCAGGGCTTTGGTTATTTTCCCTTTTTAAAACATATTAATAAACTTACCCCGCTTAAAGATCAATTTACAAAGCAGTTAATTAAATCAGCCATTTTAGAATCACCCTAATTTCATTCACCTCATTAATGAGTGGATATTCTTCACCACTTCATCCCCCCCACACTGCAGTAAGAGCCTCTTATCCTCCCACACTCCTCTGGCTACCTGTAATTCAATTTATTTCCCCCTCTTTTTCCTTGTGAAATACAATCAACTGCAAAAGTAGCATGGGATAAAATAAGATAGAGACAAGCAGAATGATCGGGGGGTATAGGAGAAAATGAAGATGGAAAATACTTTTCCTGAGAACACGGACTGTGGACTGACTTTGCTGTAGGCAAACTTTGCTGCCTGTGTAGCAAAATATCCTCTACATCCCATGCTTTATGTGCTATCAATACTCTCACCACTGGCAATGGACTGTCAAATTTCCTTGGGGAGACACCCAAAAAGAAGAGATAACCAAGGGAAAACAGCTGTATTTTTCTCCCTGAAATTTTGCAAGCAGAACTCTAATTAAACTCAAATCTCTAACTAAGCTCAAAACTAAAAGTGACCAAATTTTTAGCAACTGAATCTTGCCCTTTAAAACAAAGGTCTTTAGGCCCTAACAGAAAAAAAGTAAGTAGCCTAAAGCATCAAACTTATTTACATTCCTTACACTAAGTTGGCAATCATTCCCTAAATAGATGGTCCAGTTGTACCATTCTAAAGCAGTAAAACTTCATGCTCATCTTTTATGCCTCATCCAAAAGCAAGATGAGGTACCAGAATATCAGATTGAAGGGAGAACTCTAAGGAGGTAAATAAAAAGAAGTTTATTTTCCCTCCCAAACCCACGGATATAAAATATCCAGCTGGTCCCAACCAGCCCAATGCAGCATCACTCCTTCCACTCTAAGGGGACTTTGTGGAGTGAAGGCTGTTTAGGGGCTGCTCTCACCAACACTGCCTTTCCTTCTCATCCCATCGAGGTTTATTTAACTTCTTTTTTTGAATGAATTTCACTCTTTGGATGTGGGGCTCCCTCCCCAGTTTGACTGTTCTGATCTCCAGTGGGGATAGGTGGCCAGAGTGCTCTCTTCCCTTATCTCCCTGCACTATATAGAGAAAAGTAAGGAAAAGCACATCAAGTGTTTCTCACCTACTCTCACATCCCAAGCCCACGCTGATACAAGAATCATTTACCCAACACTTAACTTTCTAGGTGATGGAGCACAGCAGAATAATCCCATAAAAACAGCTATGAGCTAAGTCCATGTCCAATTGAACTTGCAGAAGTTCAAAGCAATTCAATTACTCGTTTGGGAATAAGGCCAGACAGCAGCCTTAACACCTCTAACACTTGAGAAAATGGCTCTGGACTCTTTAATGATCACAAGAAATCATTTTTTCCACTCTTCTACTCACTGTAGATGAGTAGGAAGCACTCTAGCATCACTAAGGAGATGCTCTTCTGCAGAGGTCCTTCTCCAATTCCCATTAAAATTCACTGCTTTATCTAATAAGCAAAGCTCAAGACTGACAAAACCAGTTGTGCTTTTTGCTGCAAGACCTGTATTTGATATAATCTGCATAATATGGATGTGGGCAAGAGCCAAAGTGTTCAGAACAGGATCCTAAGTCTAGTAATTGGTTTAAGAATGATTCTGATCAAGTCCCATCAACTGAGGAGCGCAGGATGGGGAGAGATGCCAACATTTACCCTTCTCTGACACACGGCACAGGGTAGAATCCCCCTGCACAGCACTGTCCTGCTCACAGGGACATCCAGGATTTGTCATCTCATTTATTACAGCACCAGCATTTTTCACAACATCACAGGCACCTCCTTGGTGTCACTCAATGCCATCTCACCATTTATATGGAAGAGCAAAATCACAGCGTAAATCATGGCTTTCCAGCTGAAATGGGTTCTTCCAAAGTCCACAGCTAAAAAATCACTTTCTACAACTCGCTAATTAAACCAGAGTTTTAATTACCATCACATTTGAAAGTTGAACTCCTTAACCCGCCAGATTTTTCCTGTGTGTCTGTGCATCCACTGCTGGTGAGAACTGCAGCCTGAACAGCTCTGGAGGTGGATGTCCTCCTGATGTTAAAAACGGGCATTAAGGATGGCACTGCTATTTCCAAAGCAATGTAATTTGCTTATCACCCAGCCTGATATTCAACCACTGAATTCACATGAAGTACTGCTCCAGATGCTTCCTACGAGAACCAGCGACTACAAAGAAACTCCACTTCCAGCTGCCCACTCTGAATTTTTAACCCTCTTTTGGGTTATGCAAGCTTGTTTCTCTCACACATATTTATGCAATCCGAGGACCAAGCATAGTTTCATTCAGTCCTTTTTCTACACAGAATCCCTGGCTGGTGTTGGTTGGAGGGGACCTTAAAGCTCATCTGCCATGGGCAGGCATGGCACTGAGAGATGAGGTTGATCAGGGCCCCATCCAACCCTTTACCCCATCCCAAAGGATGCAGCTGATTCTTACAAGACACTCAAAGGGCAGGCTTTCATTGAGCTACAGCTGTTCCACAGACAGCACTGACAGATCACCAAAAAAAAATCCCAGAATATTCTGAGTTGGAAGGGACACAGAAGGATCATCAAGCCCAGAGGCAAAGACAGTGACCCTTCCAGGGCAGCTCTAAGGTATTGCTGGAAGAGAACAGACATTTTGGGCACAAGAGAATCCAGTTTTCTGAAAATCAAGTTTTGGGCTTTTCTGTTCTTACTGAACAAATGACTCTCCTTCAGCTTGGAGGGTGGTGAGGCCCTGACACAGGTTTCTCAGAGAAGCTGTGGCTGCCCCTGGATCCACGTGTCCAAGGTCAGGTTGGATGGGGTTTGGATCAACCTGGGACAGTGCCAATGGAATGAGATGATCTTTAAGGTTCCTTGCAACCCAAACCATTGTGTGATTTGATGATTCACAGCAATATAAATATTTCAGAACTACCTAAAACTTTGCACCATATTAAGCAAAGCTGCCTACAAAACCAGGAGCTGATGCTGTGAATTCTGGGGCGTAACAGAGGATTAAGGATCTGACTCATCACTTATGCTCATCAGTTGCAACTCCAGTATTTTCAGAGGAGTTGTACCAGTTTTAAAAGAGAGAGAGAGAGAGAGAGGGAGAGAGAGAAAAAACCTCAGGCCTGAAGTGCTCATCATGTCAACGAACACAGAGCCATCCTCATCCACACGTTTGCATAATTATCTCCTGCAGTTGCATCTCTGGGTTCTGATTTTCAAAAAAAAAAAAAAA
>WEIU01009088.1:425888-462751 GCA_013389925.1 Aegithalos caudatus
CCTTTTTTTTTTTTTTTTTTTTCTTTTGCACTTGGAATCCATCTTGGATGACATCTAACAGGAAGATTGGAGGAGGGAGGCAGAACCTGGCTTTTTAAAGAAAAACCAATCTATTATACTGAACATCTTCTGTAATTTTAAGTTAAGTATTTCCATAACTCAAAATTTCTCCTTCAATAAGCAGCAGATACAGGACAGACACAGACCCAAGCAGGGTTCTAGTGATGCTTGTGCTCTAAAAGCTGGGTCCAGGCTGAAGAACAGACCATTCCCTGTAGTCCTTACAAATACTCCATATCCCCAGATGTTCTGCTCCTGCATTGGGATCCCAGAATCCCAGAATTACTGAGGTTGGAAAAGACCTCCAAGATCACTGAGTCCAACCTGTGACTGACCCCCACCTTGTCACCCAGCCCAGAGCACTGAGTACCACATCCAGGCATTCCTTGGACACCTCCATGGATGGGACTCCAAACCTCCTGCAAGCCCCTTCCAATGCCTGACCACCCTTTTGTTTAAGGAATTGTTCCTAATATCCAATCTAAACCTCCCCTGGCACGGCTTGAGGCAATTTCCTCTTGTCCTGTTTTCACCTGGGAGAAGAAGCCAATCCCCACCTGGCTGCACATTCCTGTCAGGAACTTTTAGATCCAACTGAGACCCTCCTGTGCCACTCTCAATCTCACCAGGCTGAGCAGCACCTTTGCTTTGCATGAGCCAGGCTTGGGAACAAGGAATGATGGACTCCCAGGATGGATTGGGTTGGGAGGGACCTTAAAGCTCATCCCATTCCACCCCCCTGTCACAGGCAGGGACACCTTCCACTATCTCAGGTTGCTCCAAGCCCTATCCAGCCTGGCCTTGGACACTTCCAGGGATCCAGGGGCAGCCACAGCTTCTCTGAGAACCTGTACCAGGGCCTCACCACCCTCACAGGGAAGAATTTCTCCCCACCACAGAACCTAAAGCTGCTCTGAGTTTAAAGCCATTCCCTTTGGCCTGTGCAGAACTCTGGCAGGTGGCTTTTGACGCATGGAAGGGGCCTGGGAAGGAGGGAGGCAGCAGAGGAGGTGACAGCTTTGGGACAGCACCGGAGGACGATTACGGCAAAACTTTGCTAAATATATCAGCAGTGCAAAGTAGGTGGGTCAGAACATCCCTCCAAGAGAAATCCAGATTTGGAAGCATAGCCCAAGTGACAAGGTATACGTTCAAAGTAGGTATAAGCACAAACATAAGGGCTTTAAGCAAGAACACTCAGAGGATTTCGAGTTTTTCCCTTCCCCCTCTCACACATATATATTCAGCCAAAAGCACAAGTATGCAGTGGAAAATACTCTTTAGGAAACAGGAAAGGAAAATAAATGGATGCAGAGAGAGGTGAACTGACCTCCAGTCTCAACTGAAATTATTTAGGAAGCTCGGGACTAAATTTAGACTGAGCTATCGGCCTAAACCCCCCTCACCTGTGAGAGGGCTGAGACTCAGCAACTCATTCCATGTGTGACACCAATCCTGTGCATTTCCTGAGCACACAGGACTGTCAGAGCTCTATAAACCAAAATACAGTTTCCAATGTCAAGCATTATAGAATCACAGAATCCCAGAATAGTTTGGGGTAGAAAGGTGGTTTAAAGCTCACCTCATCCCAACCCTGACACCCTCCACTATCCCAGGTTGCTCCAAGCCCCCTCCAGCCTGGCCTTGGACACTTCCAGGGATCCAGAAACAGCCACAGCTTCTCTGGGCACCCTGTGCCAGGTCCTCCCCACCCTCACAGCCAAGAATTTCTCCCTAATATCCAATCTAAACCTACTCTGTCTTAGAAAGAACCACTCAGTAAGGCGAGGACAAGAAGCTGGAGTTGTATGACGAAGACTTCTGAAAAACAGATGAATTTCATTGGGCTGTGACAGAGTTCTGCTGAATCTTCGAACAGGAAATCCAGCTTCAGCTGTGGGTATGTATTGGAAGTGTTGATAAAAGCCAAAATTGCAGAACATTTGGAAATGCATAATTTAGTAGAGGACATTCAGTACAGATTCATAAAAGGAAGGTCATGCCTGACAAATCTGCTGAAATCCTTTTTATTATACGACCAAATCGTTAGGTTAGACAAGAGTGAAACAGTGGACATAAGTTATCAGGATCTCAGGAAAGCATTTGATTTTGTACCACTCAGGCTGATTTACAAAGTCATAAAGTATTGTGCAGGGAGAAGGAATTGAAATGGATTAAAGAACATTTTAGGGATAGGCACAGAGTGAGTGGAAGGAATCTGAAACAGAGAGGAGTAAAGGTCAGGCTGATGTTAAAGGCTCTGAGAATTGTAAAACTTCAGCTCAGCTACAATTTGAGAGGCAACAACACCTGAATTTGGTGGCAGAACTACAGAAGGGTATTCCTAGTATTAGTGAATCTGGAGGAAATCAGGTGCAGAAAGGTAGCACTTGCAAAGGTGCTGCAGCAACCTGTGGGATTCACCTGTACTAGAGCTGAGATGGGAAGAGAACTTCTGGCTGGGAATCCACACTCATTTTAAAGAGGTTTCAGTAATTTTATGGTCATTAATAAAATCTGCAGTTACGCATGCTGTGGTAATGATTTGGGTAATTAAATCTGAAGCTTCTGGGAATTAAGCTGATGGCCTGAAAGGGTCAAAAAGAAAACTCCTCTGGTGCTTAATCAGAGGAAGAGCTTTGCAAGCTGGATGGGTGCATTAATTGTCCCATAGTGACCACGATGTGACACACAAAGCTACATCCAAGGGATCTCTGGGCTGATCCAGCTCAACTCTCCACAGAAATCACCAGAGTTTCATTCATGTAGGACACACCAAAAGAAACCAGCGTGGCTTTGTCAGCCCCTCTGAGACAATTTTGCACAGACAAAAAGAGCTTCCACTCATCCTGAGGTTTTCCAGGGGCTGCTGTTAATATCTTCTCCTGAAAACTGCCAATTATTCTCGTGGCTGGTAGACTGGACACGAGCTCTGTTGCTTGATGATGATGCAAGGAGTTTTTATCCTTTGTCTTTCCTTCCCTAAGCGAGCAGCAAATCTTTACAGCAATGTCCTCGTGAGCTGGGGTAAAATTCCCCACAGAAAACTGAGCCTCAGCTGCTGCTGCTCAGCTCAAGGTCAGCTGAGATAAAGATGAGGACAGAACGTGGATCTTCTGATTCCCACTCCTGTGCCCTGAATTCCAGGCCACAGTGCTGCTGCCACCACCTGTGGGGACAAGCCTTTCAATCTTGAAGGCTGTCAAAAGCCAGCAGCTTTTCTAAGCACTAAAAATCACTTTAAATAAACTTCAGTTTGAAAAAAAAAAAAAAAAGAAAAAAAAAAAGTTAGGGGAGAACAGGTGGACTCCTGTGACACCAGAATTCTTCAATGCACAAAGAATCTTTCATCTCACTGTTCTACACGGCACCTTTAAATATTCTTCTACATAAAGGCATGATATGCAAGAGCAAAAGAATAACTGAGAAACAGTAATCCCTACCAGATCAACTGTGCTTTATCTACACAGATTCTGCTTTCATAAAAGCACAGAGGAAAGAGGGGGAAAAAAAAAAGAAAGTACATTCTTATTGTTTTCTGAAGCTTAAAATAACCACAAAGTGAGAAAAATCAAAGCTGTTCCATAGAACAACTAGGAAAAAAAAAAGTCTCACTGAGCATTTGAGAAAGACAGTAAATGGCAGAAGATGGAATTAGAGATTTAGTGACTGCCATGGTCACCAAGCTCAGATCCTAAATTTGGTCTGTGCTTAAACCAAGGTGGTTTAATGGAAGGATCTGCTAGAATGTATGTGCCCCATATATAATTATAGCTGTCACTGGCAGCAAAGGCTACAGTTCTGGCTGCCATTACATTCTCCATTTTCACTTGCTAACTTCTCTGAAAACTTTCTTTTTTTCCATATATAATGCAAGTGGATGCAGTCAGTGTCTGCAGGAATCCTGCTAACTGTGAGCCAGTCAGAAGGTAAAGGGATGGGAAGAATTAGGAACAAATCATCTGTACTCAACACAGGCAAACCTGCCATCAATTTATTTTCAAAGCTGATTGATTATGGAGTTTTTGCACTTCCAGAAATAAACAGAAAACGCATTATCTACTACAGCTGGTTTATGAACCAAGCATTTGGGCTTAGATTAAGGACAAGGTCCAGGCTGGTGTTGGAGGAAGCAGCAGCAAAGAGGCCAAAATAACATCTAAAAGCCATTAATTTATCCCCCACATTCGGATATTTTGTATATTCCAAAGCATTGAGCTGTTCTGCAACACCAGTGGGCTGCTGACATCAGGGTTTGTCCAAACCCTTCTTAACTCAACCTGTGTTACCTGCTGGAATAACAATCCACAGAAAAAAACTCTAACCCCCAAACTTCTCTCTAATCCAAAAGTTTCCCAGCAACAATGCAGCTTATTCCCTAAACCCCCTCTGCAGCAGCATTTTCTGGGAGCTGTTTTCCTGAGAGGAGCTCGCCACCCTTTCCTACAGCCAAGGAACTGTAAGGTATCCACTTGTTCTGTCCAAAGGGGCCAGGTACCAGCTCAGAGGTCCAAAGGGATCCTCTCAGAGCAAGGCTGACTCCTCAAAGCTGCATCCCAGTGTTGTAAGGAGATAACCAGAAACCATCCAAGGAATTATTCCATCCCTGTCTTCCATCATTTCCAAACATGCCTTTCCATCTCCATCCCTCACCCTGTGTTTCAAAGATCTGGGAAGATTCTTTGTATTTGGCCATTCAGACTCCTGGAGGGAGGTTTGTATTTATAGGTTTTTGTGGTTTTATGTGTTTTTATGTACACATTTTATTTTAAACCCAAATAAATGGAAGAGTCCATTAATCTCACCCCATTCAGTCACACTCTAAAACAAGAGAAGCAGCAGCTGAAGACAAACCAGATTTACACACGTCATTCAAATATTAAAGTTACAACAACTGGCAATTAAAAATAGGGGCAAGATCTTTTTGTGGTGTGAATGCTTCCACCCCTCAATTTCCAGCTGCTGGGGTATCAAGATAAGCCAGGAGCATTCCCCCAAAATATATTCAAGAGTCATGGTTGTACCATCAAGGAACTGCATTTTTCCCCTGCAACACTGTAAAATTCAAAAATATCTGTGCAACATCTCCTGTGGATCAGTGACAAAACAATGAGCTGCTGTTAACAAGCTTCCAGTTTTAAGGGCAATGAAAGAAAAAGCCCAGAGTTTTTAATTCAAACGTGACCTCTACTTTGATTCTGAACTTTTAGATAAGTTTCCAGGCCTTCTTCAAGTGTGTGGATATTGATCAAAAGGACAGCCAGGCCACTCAAGGGTCTACACCCCAAAATCCAGGTGGGAATGAGTGTAAAGCCTTTCCTGTGCAAGCTTTTAGACCCATCCCCATCATCACCTTACAGTTTTTCTCTAAGCTGGACAGGTACTGACCTGGAAAAGTTACCCTTCCTGTCTGAGAACTAAAAATTGTGACTCCAGTTACTCAAGAGAGGTATCCAAGTTTGGAAATTGGATGTCCACCAGAGTACTGGAAGATATATAAATCAACACATCAGGCCTAAAATGTAAAAGCTACTGTTTAATGCAATATGCCAGAAATAAAATGTGAGTTCCTCTAGACAGTCTGCAACAGGCAATTATCTAAAAAACAATTTTTCACAAAGTTCTGCACATTCCTGCTGACCAACAGTTCTGCTGCCAAGCACAGGAGACGGGAGGATGAATTTTTATCTTTTTAGTTAGTTCTAAGAATATTATCCAAAACACTGACTTATATAAAGGGATACTTTCAACTTCATTTATTACTTAGTTCTTTATGATTCTTTACACCCAGTAAAGATAATGCAGTGGCACACTGGCACACTGATCTCTTATATAAATCTCTGTCACCATCCACCCAAGGAGACAATTTGTTAAGCCAGTTTAACCCCTGCTGAAACATGACTTACCACTGAAAGCACAGCCAAACTCCCCTGCCTGAGGTCAGTCCTAGAATTTAAACAACTCCTGGAAGACATTCCAAAGTTACAGCAGCAGGACTGCTGCAAGCTCCTCTAGAGAACAGAGCAGCACAAAAGTCACTGCTATGAGTTCTCATCTCACAGTCAAAATACATGGATCTTCCTAAACTGATTTTGTATTTAAAAAAAAAAAAATTAAAAAAAAAAATCAATCTGATTATTACAGAATCCCGAGATGGTTTGGGTTGGAAGCCCTTAAAGCTCATCCCATTCCACCCCCCTGCCATGGGCAGGGACACTTTCCACCATCCCAGGTTGCTCCAAGCCCTGTCCAACCTGGCCTTGGACACTGCCAGGGTGAGTCCAACCTGTTTTTACTTTTCCCCTCTTGCTGGCACTAGATTACACATAATGAGCTCTACAGGAGAGGGGTGATGGAAATACCTGGATCACTGGAAAGGGTTAATAATTACACATTGCTGCTTGGTGCCCTGCAGCTCTCACCAAATATTTGCACCAACAGACCCATTTCAGGATTTGAGAATGAAAAGGAGAAATGGAATAACTCTGACAAGTCTCTTTTTTTAGGACCTCCTTTAGAAACCAAAGCAGAAAGTGAAACATCCTAGCCCTTCTCCCACTGTCCTCACACAGTTCACATTTGCTCTTATTTCAGTTCCAGCTCCTGGAGTCAAATGATCTGAAGTGAAAAAATAAAAGCTGAGAGATGTAAAGTAAATAAATACATCATATACCTTCCTGTGTCCTTCACTTTGCCAAACCCTGACTTAATAAGAATTTATTTGATGTTGTAAATAACAAGCAACAGCTAATATCAAAAGACTACTTCAGCCTTAATACTTTGGAATATAAAGGTCTTGGCAAAAAACCAAACAGGATTTGGACTAAAAACTCTCTTAACCTGTAAAAATTAGTTTGGAGACACTCTTACCTGTGACTGAGACTGATCAGGCAAGAACCAGCAAGTGCCCTTGCTGAGAAGACCTCACAGCAGAAGAGTTCCAGAATGAGGCTCAAGGATTATCAGGAAAAGTGGTAATGGAGAGATTTGGGCAGGGGCAGAGAAATGATACCTGATGGCCCAAATTTTGCCAGTCAATATATAAATCACAAAATGGTTTAGATTGGAAAAGACCTCCCAAGATAATCATACACAACCTGTGACCCATCATGACCTTGTCACCAGCTCAGAGCACTGAGTCCAGGCCTTCCTTGGACACCTGCAGGGATGGAGCCTCCAACCCTCCCTGGGTAATTCTGATGCCTGACAATCCTTTCCATGGAGAAATTCCTCCTGATGTCAACCTGACCCTCCCCTGGTGCAGCTTGAGGCTGTCTCCTCTCCTGTCCCTGTTCCCTGGGAGCAGAGCCCAGCTCACACCTGGCTGTCCCCTCCTGTCAGGAGCTGTGCAGAGCCACAAGGTCCCCCCTGAGCCTCCTTTTCTCCAAGCTCAACAACCCCAAAAGCTGAAGCCCTGGGTGTGGCTTCTGCCACTTCTCCAGCTGCCAGATGTAGGCTGACTTTCTGCAAGGAATGCTTTTACTGCTATCACAGACTGGTTCCTGGGCTCGTCTGCCAGTCTGACCCTGCAGGATCCAATGTTCTTAAACGGCCCGGGCACAATTTATGTGCAGCCGTTCCGGAGCGTGGATGCACTGTAAAACATGGAACGGCAGCAAAGGCTCGCTCCACATCCACAAGGAGAAAACTGACACTATAAGTCAACATCCAGTTGGCTGGGAGAGAAAGGGGGATGACACACACATGCATATAAATGGATGAGATCACAGCCTCAGCACCCACTCTAAAGCAATCGAGTAAGACTTGCCCTTAATATTCTTAAAACGTTTTATTTTTGAAATATAAGACGTGAAAGTGCCCCATTTTTCACTGGCTGAAGCCAAACTTGAAATAACAAAACAGTCCTAAGTAGTTAACAGGCTACAAAACTGCCCCTGATTTCCAGGCAGCGCTGCAGACTTGCAGAGTAACACTGTGTACCCATTAACTCCAAGTCCACAATTTGGCCAGAATTTGTTTTGCTGCATTACAGCCAAATCACTTTTTGTGTCTGTCTTCCTCCTACATGGGATTGCCTGAGCAGAACAGGATGCCAACGCTGAAAGCACTGACTGTCTCAGACGTTACCATCTCTGATTAAGAAGGCCCTTTTATTGCAGGATCACTTAGACTTTACAGATAACTGTTGCTGCATTGAGATGAAGTTACTGGCAGGAAGAGCTTACGGCAACTCAGGGAACAGCAACCAGAATATTAAGACTCCCCAAGTGAGCTATTTCAGAAGTCCAGCACAGAAATTATTTTCCTAATATCCTTTTCTTGCTGAAGATAAGGTTGACTCTTTCTTGTACTCCCCACAGAAGATGAGAAAACATCATATTCCTCATCTCCCTACAAGAAACTTCCACACTGGGTTTGCACAACTCTTGGCATGTGGGGTGGGTTATTGAAAGGTAAACTTTAAAGGTCCCTGCTCTTTCCTTCCACTGTTGGAATCCTCTCAGAATTCATCTCTCCATCCTTTTACTGCCACATTCTCAGCTTCTACATGAACTTCACAACATCTTGTTTCCAATCCTGCTCCTGCCCCACACTCCCATCTAGTTTTGGTTTGCTTGTCCAGCTGAGCAAGAGGAAGTGTGTGTTCCAGCTGGCCAGGAGCTGGATCTACAGGGGCTGATGAGCAGGGATCAAAGACTGCAGCTCCCACATCCACATCTTTGAGGGACCAGACACGAAACACCACCAAGAATCAAATGTTTCACAGCAATGGACAAGAAATCCTCATTTTTTAATCCAGGCTGCCACATATCCTGAAGGATATCCTTCCACTCCATTTCACACCTACCACTCCCTCTGTTAAGAGTATGGGGAACAGCTCTTCCCACTTAATTTCCCTTTACCATTTGACATTTCTATTACATCTCAACTTGTTTTTATTGCAAATGGATATTCCAATATATAAACCATCTCAGTAAGCTGCATCAGCCACCAACATATGATTTGTAGTCGGATAGGGATGGAATTTTTTGATTCAGAATTTAAAATCTAATCTAGAATGTGGGACAGAAGCACCCAGAGGTGTAAGGTCATATGGACCATTAACTTCCTCCTTCCAGTTTTACAGATCTGAGCAGCAACAGTGTTTTGCACTCCTATAGAGGCTTTTTGTCCTCATCAGAAAGAAGTTAAGTGTTTTCTAACTTATTAAGCAGAGCTTAACATCTGCAGCAGCCTGGTTCCTGCACCACTTTGTCACTTGCAGCAGCAGCCACTTGAGTGATGGCAGGGACAGCTATTTATCACCCCATCACCAAAGAACACAAACAGCAGCAAATGAATGACCTGACAATACAGAACTCAAGTGAAACTGAGAGTGACAAAACGCTGGGACCTCACTTTTGCCCTGATTTACAGTGCAGCACGTTCAGCAAGGGAGTGCTGGTTCATCAGCACGGGAAGGGCGTTTGTTTTAAAGTGGTACAAAAGTCAAAAAGTACAATTAAAAGAATTAATTCTAATTTTCTGGGAGGGGGAAAGGGAGGCCCTGCAGCACCTTTAACCCAATGCTGACAACTTTCAGCAGAGGCACTGCACTCTAAGCAGCACCACTGGTTTAATATTGTTGAAGATGGGAATTATCAGCTCAACACCTCAAACTGTCGCCTTTTTTTTCCTAAACATAAATATTTACACAGCGCTGAGGATGCAGAGTAATAAGCAAAGAGTTAATTACCAAAGGATTTAAGGTGCTCTTTAGAGTTGATACAAAGCTATCATCATCCCATCAATGTTAACAAAGTGTAATAGAAAATCTAAACAGACCAGAATATCTTGCCTGTGCTTTTTACATCTCCACTGAAGCTGCTCTTAGGCTGCAGTAAATCTTGTGGCCCAGGAACAAAGAAAAAAAAAAAATACAAGTGAGAAAGAGTTTTGGTTTTAATCACAAGAACACAGAGCAGCGTCTGCCTGCCTCGTTTGCTTGGGGAATTTAAACAGTGACCAAACCACTTGAACTCGTCTGCAAGACACACTCCACGCTCAAATTTTAAAAATCTGCTGCTCAAGTCCTTCAGAGAAGAAATAATAAATTCAATGTGTATTCCATAGCTTAGTGCATTTTTCACCTTGACTACCAAATCAGGATTACACTCACCATCAAAAAAATATTAGGAAACTATTTTCAAAACCGTTTTTTTTTTTCCTAATTCATATTAATGAGTTAAATTCTAATTCATATTAGAATTTGTAAGACAAGATGTAAAAAAAGGGGTTTGAACTGTATTGTCATGTTTTTAAAGTTACAATTTTGATCAACTACTCCAAAATATGAACTCAGTACAATGTTATTTAAAATAACATGGAAAATATTTAGCAGCATTTGCTATTGCTGTGTTTTGGGAGGCAAGAAAGGAAGGGAAATAAATCCCAGTCCTGGCTGGTGAAAACTACAGCAGAAGCACCAGAAAGGAGAGTCAAGTACTGAAAGCACTTTTGCCCTCTTTGGCAGATATAAGGAATAATTTACTCATTTATAAATGTAAACCTTACAGAATTTAAATGAGGATTTGTTGAATTATGTACCTGCTTCAGGACATATTCCTACCCCACTTTCCCTACCAGCTAAGCATTCCTGCTCCTGCCCAAAGAAAGAAATGAAGGAATTAACTTAAGAGCTGTACCTGTTTGCAAATAAACATGCTTCAAATAGTTACCAGCCAATGAAAATCAACCTATCTTTAGGAAAATAATGAAAGTACAATCCCAAAACAAGATTAAAATCAATGATTTAAATCAAAGCTTCCCTCTTGCTGATGTAAATCAAAGTGATTTAAATCACCAGTTTTGATCAATTCACTCATTTGCATAACATTGATCGTTTATCCCTTAAAATGTCATCTAGGGGCCAAAGTTAACCAGGTATTTCTCTAAATCTCAATTCAGCCAGCAGAAATAAAGCTTTTGTGTTCTTATTTAAAAATTTATTAAATTCCATATCAGCCCTAACATTTCCATTCCTGATGTGTAAATCCTGAAGCGATTTAAAAGACGAACGGAGGCAATTCCGCGGTAATCCCGAGTACAGCCACAGCCACATCCCCCTGCCAGGCCTCTGGAGATGTCCTGCCCATCACCAAACACACAAACATGCTGATGGGACAAACAAGTGTTTACAAGATCCCTCAGCCCATCAATTCCCTTTAATACAGTTGGGTAGCTGGGGGTTATTGATCTATGGTGGTAAATTTTCACAGCAGGCTGTTTTTCCACATTGATCAAGGGAGCAAGGCAGGGATTAACAAAGTGCAGGAGCTCCTTCACTCCAGGAAAACTGCCTTTGCTGAAGGCACTGCAAAGGTTATCCAGAACTGCTCCATCCCTGGAAGTGTCCAAGGGCAGGCTGGACAGGGCTTGGAGCAACCTGAGATTCTGGAAGGTGGCACCAATCATGGCAGGGAACTGGACAAGCTTTAAGGTCCCCCCAATCCAAACCATTCCATACGATTGTATTCATCTCAGGAAAGCTGGGTTTTCCTCCCAGTCCTCCCTGGCTTGGCTTTGGTCTTTCCTACAAAAACTATTTTTGATTTGTACAATCCTTCACAGCTACCATCACTTTTATGACATTTCCTTCACCCTCAGACTCTTCACCTGAATTTTCCAGTCATTCTTACACTGTCCAAACCCTTTAAAACACCAACTCTTCTTGGTTCTGCCTTCTCTCCTGAAGCTTCTCCTTTAAGGTACAACAAGGAAGGCAATGCTGGAGAAACTGGAAGGAGGTGAGAGCACAAAGGATGGCTACAGACTGAAGTCAAACTGCTCCTGTGAGGGTGGTGACAGGCTGGAATGGATTTCCCAGAGCAGCTGTGGCTGCCCCTGAATCCCTGGAAGTGTCCAAGGCCAGGCTGGACAGGGCTTGGAGCAACCTGGGATAGTGGAAGGTGTCCCTGCCCATGGCAGCAAGGTTGGAATGGGATGAGTTTTAAGGTGCCTTCCAACCCAAACCTTCTGGCATTCTATAAATTTTCAAGCACACGAATCTACTAAGAATTCAAACAATGTTCTGCTCACACAACACTTTATGCAAATAACAGCTCTCAAAAACAAAGAATAACCACTGAGTGCTTTTACCTATTTTATTGGCATACACAAAAACACGACTGTCTCGAGTACCAAGCGGGTTTTTTTTAAAAGCAAACATTTTAACGCAACAGCACAAAGCCAATAACTGTATCCTGGTCACTTTGATCCAATTACAATACATTTTAAAGTATTACAGTACTTTAAAGATTAAATAGTGCTGCAGCTTCTCCATCTAAAGTTACCATGCTGGAAAGTTCTTGGTTTAGAGAATGCCCAGCCCTGACGGCGTGAGCCTTTCCACTTGGGAGATTCAAAGTGGATTTAGCAGGATTACCAGCATACTTCAGCATTTTCAGGATCAGAGCTTAAATGGTATCTCCAACACACACGTGGGACAAAAAAAATAGTGGAGGAAAAAGAATTCTGCTCCTAAGAAAACCAGGAAGCTATTGATCCTAAGCAGCTTTATGCTTTTGACTTCAAACTAAGAGGGAAGGAATGGAAACAAATACTCTGTGTTTTAGTGAAGGAGTTTTATCAAAATCTATGTATTTATACAGTTATCACTAACTGGTAAATAAAATATGCACTAGGAAATGACAATATTTTTAGATGACAAAACTCAGATCGTACTAAAGGCATGTTTTTTGTTCAACACTGAAAAAAAAAACCCCAAACTTTATAAATATTAGATTATTATACTGACCTAAAATTCCCTTGCTGGACAAACCACCATAAAAAGCCCTACCTCAAATCCCTAGGTGTTGCAAACAGCATTTTCCCCATTTTTAAAAAGCAGATGGAGCTTAGCTCCCTTCAGGAGAGAGAACAGCCCAGACCTATGGAACAGGAAAAGTTAATATCCCAAAAAGAAAGCAGAAGCTGCTCTTATGGCTGTGCAGACATTTCCTGCCTCAAGATCTTAAAAATTCGCTCCCCAATGCACTCAGAAAACCGGAGTTGTCATAAACGGATGCCCAGATTTGTTTCCCAACCTTTTTTTTTTCTTGTTATACTGCTCACAATTTATTTTTAACTACTGCACAGAAGCTGCATCTGTCGAGGATGCTCTTTTTGCAGGCAGAGCTCCTGCTCAAGAGACTGCAGGGAGACTTGCCTGCCTTGCCTTCAGCAGAGTTAAACCATTTCTGAATAAGAAATTATTCTTCTACACAGTAATTCCAATTTTAACCTTTACAGCTCTGCCACCTGCCAAAGTCCCACTGCTCTGTCAGGTAAAGGACATGTCCAGAGATGCTGCCTCATCCCTGGAAGTGTCCAAGGCCAGGCTGGATGGGGCTTGGAGCAACCTGGGAGAGTGGAAGGTGTCCTTGCCCATGGCAGGGAGTGGAATGGGATGAGATTTAAGGTCCCTTCCCACCCAAACCATCCTGTGATTCCATGCTTCCATACTGCTGCTGTCTCTAATGTCCCACATGAGAACAGAAGAAAGATTTAGAAGTAGATGGTCTATGTTTAACTCGCATTTAAAGGCTTTAAAAGTTAAAGGAGTGCAATGAATGATGCCAGGACAAGCATTATCTACAAAGATAAACGAGCTCAAAATAGCCTGCAGAGCCTGTGAGCACCGACCACGGACGTGGATCCTGCAGCAGGAACAATTCAGGAAGTTCCTTCTCACCAATCTTCCAGAGACTCAGCTTAAAAACTTCAGAGCAGGAGCAACAAAGAAGTCAAACCAAACCCTGTCACTGAAACAGCTGAAGACCTTTATACACTACATCAAGAGCTTGCTCTTTGCAGGTTACTTCAGGTATTTTTGAAGTCTGGACATGTCATGAATACATTCTCAATTGTAGGGTCTTTCCCCTCAAGGAAAAATCCCTGGAATACTCAAAGCTGGGAAGTACCCAGAATTTGAGTGTCCAGCAGGGGATATTTCCTCCCTGCAGCTCCAGGACAGCATCATCCCTCTCTGTGAGGGTGGTAAGGCTCTGCTCAGGTTGCCCAGGGAGGTTATGGATTCCCCGTTCCTGAAGTGTCCCAGGCCTGGTTGGACAGGGCTGGAGCCCCTCTGCCCTGGAGCCAGGCTGGGAGAGCTGGGGGTGCTCACCTGGAGAAGAGAAGAAACCAGGGAGACCTTGGAGCTCCTTCCAGACCCTAAAGGGGCTCCAAGAAGGCTGGAGAGGAACTCCAAGGACAAGGGCCTGGAGGACAGGAAAAGGGGGAATGGCTTCCCACTGCCAGAGGGCAGGGATAGATGGGATATTGGGAAGGAATTCCTGGCTGTGAAGGTGGTGAGGCCTTGGCACAGGGTGCCCTGAGAAGCTGTGCCTGTCCTTGGATCCTTGGCAGTGTCCAAGGCCAGGCTGGACAGGGCTTGGAGCAACCTGGGATAGTGGAAGAGGCTGGCAGGGGATGGGACAGGATGAGCTTTAAGGTCCCTTCCACCCCAAATCACTCTGTGGTTCCACAATTCAATGACTTCCTAGTCCTTGGCTCCTCATCCCACTGAAAGGCTGATCTCAGAGGAGCACCCAAATTTGGGATATGAGGTCCTAGAGCACTGCTGGGCTGTGTGTTCACCAATCCCCAGCCAGCAGCAGGATGCCAATCCCACATCCAGCTAAAGGATATCCACGGAGCAGGGCTGGGGCTGCTGCCACACGTGCTCCTGACTTCACAAACACAGCTGCAATACTCACAAGCAAAGGTGCATCTGCATCACTGCAGAGTCATGCAGTTTAAAAATAAGAGCTTGAAAATTACTTTCTAATTTGAAATAATTTAAATTAGAAAAACGATTTAAGATGCATATTTTGCAAAAATTTTCCAAGGGAGAAGAATCTCAAGGCAGTGAAGCAGTGGAAGTCACTCGGTAAGCACTGGGAACCAGTGGATGATGAAGTGCCAACCCATCTTTCAAGCAGAATCCTTGTCTGCAAGTACAAAAGAACAAACATTTTCTTTTCACTTTGCTTATTTAGCTCAGTTCAATGACTGCGGCTTTCAGAAGTTGAGGAATCAGCTGGGAATTCAGAAAGCAGGAAAAACAGTTTCTGGCTTTTAAATGAGGAATAAAAATAAGGTAAGTTGATGAGCTCTGCCAGCTCTATGAAGGACAAGGTAACCAAAAATTAGGTGAAATTTAGCTTAGCACGACTCACTGTATTTAATAAATGTATTTTAGAAGAAAAGCTGTATTTTGACAGAAGTGTAACACAGCCTTAACATCAAGTAAAACTGCACTTTCAATTGAATTAGTTTCCATCCAAATGGAGCTTGACATGATTTTAAATAGGAATCAGCTGGGAAATATGCAGGATTAACCATGTTCTAATTCAGCATGTAATAAATGTATAGGAAGCAATGTAATTGCTCAGGTTACATCCTGACACCTGCTACAAAACCCTGAAGTTCTTAGCAGAGCCCAACAAATACAACTGAAAAACAAAGTAAGGATCAATTATTCAAACCAAAGTTTCCTTCCTGCTCTTTAAACCACTTCGATTGGCATCGATCCAAGTGCTGCAGCGTTAACTTTGTACAATCCCCCACCCCCTGCAGCCACACTCAGGCCCATGCAACATCCATGGGATGAATTTACTGGAGGAAGAGAACTTCTGGGATGGATTTCATGGATCTTATCTACCTGGGGGACAGTCCTATTTCTGCCCTGAGAAGCTTGGGGAAGGAGAGCAAAGAAATGCTGGGAGAAAACAACAGGACAACCAGAGAAACTGGAATCTGGAGTATATCTGAGTAAACAAATGCATCATTCCTTTAGAAGAAACATGCAAATTAAAACCAAACCACTTTTTCTGACATTTTCTAGAAATATGAACTAGAAGGGGTTGGGCATGAGTTTTGTATCACATGGAATACAAAGGAAATGTTCAAACAGGTGCAATAAGTTGTTTAGAATTATTAATAAACTGCTGTGAGCAAGCAGAATTGGTCACTCGCATCCCAGGAAGCTGCAAAAGTAATGTCAAGAAATTTAGGAGGCAATTTAGTCACTGTCAAGAAGTAGAAAAGGTTTTAGTCTAAACGAGGAATAAGGCAATTGATGAAATTTCATATCAGATCTATTCAAGACACCAAGATGAGACATTGACACTATCACAAGCCAAGGCCAGAGCTTTCCAACAGCCACATTGGCAAACTCAGAGAGGACAAAAAACTTGAGGTTTTTGGTCAGAAGAGCTGTTTAAAGAGTTTTATTTTAAAACAAAGGACTGGTAATGTGCAACATTTCCATGCATATCTGACTAAATTTGAAGCAGTCTTGAAGAAAAGGCCCTGGGGGTGCTGGTGGATGAGAAGCTGGACATGCCCCATCCACGTGCATTCACATTTCAGAATTCCCCATGTCCTGGGCTGATCCCCCAGTGTGGGCAGGAAGGGAGAGGGGATTCTGCCCCTCTGCCCTGCTCAGGTGAGACCCCACCTGCAGAGCTGATCCAGCCCTGGGCTCCAACAGCAGGAGGACCTGGAGCTGCTGGAGAGTCCAAGGGAGGCCACAGAGATGCTCCAAGGCTGGAAGAGCTGGGGGTGTTCACCTGGAGAAGGATCCAGGGAGACCTCAGAGCCCCTTCCAAAGGCTAAAGGGGTTCCAGAAGCACTGGAGAGGGACTTGGGACAAAGGATGGAGGGACAGGACACAGGGAATGACTTCTCACTGCCAGAGGGCAGGGCTAGATGGGATATTGGGAAGGAATTCCTGGCTGTGAAGGTGGTGAGGCCCTGGCACAGGTGAAGCTGTGGCTGCCCCAGGTTCCCTGGAAGAGTCCAAGGCCAGGTTGGACAGAACAACCTGTGATAGCAGGAGGTGTCCCTGCCCATGGCAGGGGGTAGAGTGAAACAGAAGGATCTTTAAGGTCCCTTCCCACCCATTCCATGGTCCCACAACTTTGCACAGGTGAACACTGCAGCGCTGCATTCCAAGAGCCACATCTGCTGGGACACAGAGCAGGCAATGGGGTTTGAACACATCCCATGGTATCCCAGGACTGAAATGGCCTGGGAAAACTGGAGCACCGCCTTTGCTGTGCAAAGCATTTGCAGAGTATTTTCAGGGATGTTCTCCAGTGGCCTTGTCTACACAAATTGGAAGGATTAAACCAGACCTCAGAGCAATTTAAATAAATCTGCACAACCTGAGTGTCACTGTGAGTGCCTCACAAAGCTTCATCTGAAATTGGTTCCCTATCAGTTTAAATTTGTGTCTCCACAGGTAGGAGCCCTGCTGAGCACAGGAGGCAACACCCACAAATTGACCTCTAACCACTGCCATGCACAGAGGTAAAAGAGATTTATACCTGACTGTAATTTCACCCACTGTAAGGTGTGTATATAGAAATAAACATAAATTCTATGTACATACAAATGCATTTGGGTGTATATAAAATATACCCAAATACAGGAAAAGATGCCACCCACTTGTGCTCCAAACCCATAAGCTTCTCTCAGCCATTCCATAAACCTCACAACCAAATCCAGACCTACTTTATGTTTTCATAAAGTCTGCGACTAAACCTTAAAATAAATAAATAATAAAAGGTCATAATTCATCATCCTGACATCAAATCAGCAGACTGGGACTCCAGTATATCAGAGTGATGGATATAGACTTGTTTTAAGGATGGTTTAGTCTGCATTATGCCAGAACATTTATTGTTGCCTTTAAGACTGTTTCCTTTCCAAGATGTTTCAAATAAAAGCAAGTTTTCTTCTCCCTTAACTGCCTGTCTGAGAATCCACTATTCAGCAAAAAAATTTTCCCCAAAAAATCATGACTAGGGAAGCAACAGGACAGTGAGTGCTAGAAAACACAATTTCTTGTTTTTCCTTATTTTCTCTTGCTTGCCAGGTGATCTAATAACCACTCTTTGATGGATATCACGATTTAAGCCTCTCTAAGGCAAAAATCCTTCCTAATAAATGTCCAACCACCACGAAATCTCTCCCTCCATCACTTATCACTGCTGATGTTTTTCACTTTGGCACCGTGGGAGGATTCTGGAGCACCACTTTCCCATAAAGGACCACGACCAGTCCTCCCAGCCCATCCAGTCCAGCTTCCACCTGCTCCCTGTTACCTACACCTGCCCTCTTGCCCTTCTAGTTTTGCTTTTCATGGGGTGAGATTAAAAAAAAAACTGTTTTATCTCTCTAAACATAAACTCTGATCTTTTATCAAATGCTGTTCAATAAATGAATACACACTTCCAGTTGTAAGTCATATATATACATATACATATATTTGCATCACTAGACCATGCTGGAAACTATTAATTTTCATCTCAAGCTCTGATGGTGGTAAAACACACCAACTTTACAGGCACAAAGAGGTCTGACAACAACCTCAGATGTCCTGTCCACCTTGGCTGCTGAGTACAACCCTTCTTCCCTTTGCCTTGGGCCAAGATCACATTTCTTAACCTTAAAAAAAAG
Source organism: Aegithalos caudatus (assembly GCA_013389925.1). Classification (NCBI taxonomy): domain Eukaryota; kingdom Metazoa; phylum Chordata; class Aves; order Passeriformes; family Aegithalidae; genus Aegithalos; species Aegithalos caudatus. The sequence goes on from WEIU01009088.1 coordinate 444,417, forward strand.
TCTAACCTATTGCAAACAGCTCCATGGACCACCCTGTATCCCACTAATACTACAAGACACAGCAGAGTCATAAAACCACTCACCATTTCCTCCAGAACATTTTCTTAATTACAAATATTGATAAAAACCTGCATGGCTTCTCAGACAATCCCAGCAACACCGACAAGTGCTTGAGAACGTGCTCAGGAGACAGAACATTTACATTTGCTGCAATTATTTCAGGGACCTTCTTTTAATACCTTACAGTCCACCAGGAGACAGCAAGTCAGTACCACCAATATGGAAACTTGCTGTTTGATCCAGATCTGAACGAGACCTCCTTGGGTTTGATTTCTGTTGTAAATGGTGCTTTGTAAGCACAACTTGTAATCAATTTGGAAAAGAAGAGAAAATGTAAAGGAATAAATTATCATTTCTACCTGCATCCCTTGCTCCCCCTGCCCCCAGCATAGTTTTACAACCCTTCTTTGAGCCTGCTTAGGGAAGCAGAGAATCCAGGAGGGAGAGGAGCTGAAAAGCCCCAGCAAAGGGAGAAGTGGCTGCCAGTTCTGCCAGTGCAGTGTTGGGGGATGATGTGTTCTAGGAACTGCCCCCATCTTCCAGGTTGTTCCTATCACTTCTTTCCATGCAGCAGAACTGAATCAAGTCTTTTTGAGTTAAAAGGGTGCAGGAAGCTGTTCACAGATGTCAGGAGATTTCATTTCTTCAAATGAAAAAAAGACAAAAAAACCCCTACAAACCACCCACGTTACAGCAACTCTAGGTCTGCCTGCACCCCTCTTGTGAGAGAGCTGTTGTACATCCTTCATTATATTTATAAATAGGGCTGGTTTTGTGTCACAGGCTGTCATTTACACTGACTTCTCTTTCTCTCAGCTCATGCACAGAAGCTCCCTGGCCTGAGCTTGTAAATACAGATCTATATGAACAGGAATAGATACACCATCATGCAATATGAGGCCATAATTCCACCAGGGAGAAAGCGTGAAAAGGAACCCCAGGTAATGGAATTGTTTGTACATATTCACACAAATAATCTTAGCCCTTGTCCTGACACTAATATAAGAACACAAGTCTTATGGAGCTTGAAATCTTCCCCTGGAGAAACAACTTTGCAAAAGCAATGGAAGGAAGCACGCTGGGTAGAAAAGGCTGTTTGTAGCTTTGCTTGCTATTTAAACCAGGCTGATTAATCTTTAAGATCCAGCAGCTTTTCAGATTTTTGCCCTCCCTCCCTCCCTTACTCTACAGCCTTTTTATCAGTGCTTTAAAGTAACAGCACACCAAGGGCTCAGCTATACCCAGGGCTGCGCACACAAAGCCCAGCAAGAGCAAAAGCAGAGGCTCATGTGAGAGCTCAGAGACCACCAGGCAGTGGGGAACATGGGACAGAAGTGGGATACAAGGAACAAAAACAAAAAAAAACCCTGGAATGCATGAATCTTTACTCAATCTGTGCTGAGATGCTTGAGTACAACAACCACAGCCCTTCAGAAACCATGACATGGAAACAGGACAGAGCCTCAAGCTGTGCCAGGGGAGGGGGAGGTTGGACATGTGGAGGAATTTCCTCATGGAAAGGGATGGTCAGGCATTGAAGGGGATGCCCAGGGAGGTCTGGAGTCCCCATCCAAGGTTTGGAGGTGCCCAAGCAAGGCCTGGATGTGACACTCAGTGCTCTGGGCTGGTGACAAGGTGGGGATCAGTCTCAGCTTGGACTCCATCTCTTTGGTCTTTTCCAGCCTTAATAATCCCATCTTTTCAGGTTCACCAGTTGTCTTCTCCAACTGGAACCATCAGGATTCATGTCTAAGCTTTTACTTTGAAAATAAGATTGCAGATCCTGGTAAAATTAAAGATTGACAAGCAACATATTCTCAAAGCTAACATATTAAAAAACCCCTCACTCTAAAACTTTGATAGAGGATGTGAATATTGACAGCTTGCTTTCATATGCAGTTTGGTGGGAATGAGGGCAAGAAGATATTCAGAGAAGAAATATGAATGAACAGAAGGCATTTAAAAAGATCCTGGTACCTGGAGTGTGGCACAAAAGGCAGGCCACCTCCTTCCTGAAAACCTCTTGTAACCTAAAGCCCTGACTTTGAGGTGATCCATCCCATAAGGTTAAGTATCCCTACAAATATTTTCAGGTCTGGACTTTTAAGAAGTGAAAGGTAGTCCAAGGAGGTCCTTCAGCACATCAGTGGGAAACCTGAGTTATGTGGAACACACACACAAAAAAAAGCTGTAACAAAACCTCAGTATGAAGCACAAGTACAGAAGATTTCAACCAGGAAACAAAGTAAATGCAGCACCTCACTTTTCCTGAGTTACTTGGGAAATAAGGAATGAGGAGAGAGAATCAGACCACCTTTAGTCACTGGGATCTAACTGCACCATGTAAGGGCTGTTTGCCTTTGCTAGAACAAAAAATCCTACCTAAACCATATAGATGCAATGCATATGTTGCACAGAACCAAGTTTACATAATAAAGAGAATATATATTTGCTTTGATCTTGAGCTGCCCCATAAATTTTTAATAACAGCTGTAAAACAGAAATCTTTGGCTAGAAATCCTCAGCAGCAATGAAATTTAAGCTCCCTACTCATTACAGGTTAAGAAAACTCATTTCCAATCCATTCCTTGTAGAACTGTTACCAACTTCTTACAAGGAGAAATGCAAATGTCATCCCCAGCCATTTATTTGTAGATTATTCTCTTCAGCCTGGCTCTCTCCAAAACAGAGGGATAAGGGACTATTCAATCTGGTTTGTCATCTTTGGTCCTATTAGCAGAGGCATTGCTAAATTCAGATATCACAATCCTCTCATTTTATATTTCACTGGAAGGATGCCTCAATCTGTTTTTTTTTTTTCTCTACAGAGAAATTGTTAAACCAAAAGTACTAAAAAAATAACTTCTCTACGATGCACCACAAATAGATTACAGTTTCTAGTTCAAGTGCAAAGGGACAAAGAAACCAAAATCTTTTTATATGCAGACATTAAAGTAAAAGCAGGAAACAGACTTAACAACTGGCAAAAAAAAAATTAACCCTTGTGCTTTCAGTGATGCACCTCACAAAACTTCCTTTCCTTTCAGCTCCTTCCCCCCACTAAAGGATCACCACTGTAGTACAGCACTTGAAACAGTGTGTTAACACATCCCCTATTAAAAATAACCTTTTTGGTAAATTAGGAGGCTCCAAAAAGCAAAACTATCAAATACATTATTTAGGAAAAAAAAATACAATAAAATAAATACAAAATTCCTTGTTCAATTTTACATATATCACTGTGTGCAAGGAAAGTGTCACACAGAGGCAGTTTTTAGGAGGAAGGTTTTAGAGAACAGTATTTAAAGCCAGTATTTGGGGTAGAAAGAGGACAGATGATTACAGTGCTGTGTGATCAGATGAGAAAGAGCGAGCTAATGGGATATAAAACTGCATGCACTGGAGACAGCTTTACAAGTTAAGAGAAATGACAGGCAAATAGCAATCACACCATACCAAAAAGGCACTGACAGGTCAGAAAAAACCTTCCTTTTCTAAATGACAGCAGACTTAGTCCCTGCCAATGAAGAGTACGCAGAGACGGAGTTAAACAGTAACTGAGAGTCTGAGGATGTTTGGAGAGTGCCCAAAATGGAGAGAAACCATTCCCTGGCCTCATCCCACAGGGTTTGTGCCACTCTGGACACAGCCAGGTGTGTTTTTCTGGATGCAGATCCATTGAGCTGTGTCCTGCCCTGTCTCCCTGCTAAGGGTGAGAACTTGCAGGGCCTTGCTGGCTCAGAACTTTGAACACTCCCCAAATCACTTCTATTTCCCATTCCAGTCAGATCATGAAATTACACAGAGGTCCATGATCTCCCAATTCCATGTGAACCAAGTACAAGAGCTATTGAACAGCCCTGTGAACACACTGGGGAGGATGGGAATGGGAAGGACTCACTATGCAGATCACACACTTTAAATACTGTATTTGTTCATGCTTAAAGTGGCACAGGACTGAACAGGGACTGAGAGAAAAAAGATAACAAAAAGAATGAAACAAGCCACATTGAAAAGAAATGTGACTTAAATTAGAAATTAAGGACACTTGCTTACTAGGAACTCAACTAACAGCACCTCCCTTCACAAGGGTTACCTGGCCTCCAGGTTTGGGACATTCAGCAAGGGAAAACTCTGCAATGGACATGGCTCAGGATCAAACACATCTGGAGCTCCATTTGGGTAGAAAAGGGAAATTCAGAGAATATCCAGAACACAGTGAGGATGGCTGCAAGGATGTGTTGGGAGGGGTCAAATGTTTGCCTTGCTCTTCCAGGCTCCCCTCAGCATCCACCACCGCATTATCCAGCTTTGTGCCAGAGATAAGGCAAACTTCTGATGTGACCCCAAGAGCGCTCTCTTACACCTGATTTTAACTGAACTCAGTTCCTATGCTGAGTTTTGCATTCTTGCATAAATATTACTTTATAGCTGCCCAAATAGAGAGTTGGAAACCTGTGGTGGTGCAGCTCAGAACCAGCTCCAAGCAACACTCTCAGGACATACCCCCTGATTTTTGTATCATTGCTGCCCTGCAGAAAAAGAGCAATCCCTCAATCCCTCATTTCAAAGTTTACCACATAAAATGCCAATTAAACAACTTAATTCTAAGTCTCCTCTGTGCCAGCCACAGTGTTCAATCTAGTAAGAGTTGCATGTCTTTAAGAACTACAGTAAAACACTTTAAAAGCTCCCCTTTTCAAAAATAAGGGGAGAGAGGAAACAGGGGACGGGATGAAAAGCACAAGGATGCATCTCCATGAAAATTATCAGTTTAATTTCCTCCTTTGCACAGACCACAGGACTGCAGAGGTTGGGCAGCACCTCTTGAGCTTGTCCAGTCTAACCCCTGCCTTAAGTGCAATTTTCCAGTGCAACTTGCTCCAAAAATAACTGTGCAGGAACATGATGATCCACCTGGATTTAGGCTGGTGCTGGGGTAATGACTGGACTACAAAAATACATCTTCCTACAAAGCCCAGCAGCCTCAGAGCCCTGGGGTAGGCATGGCCCAGCAGGGTGGTTTCTGAAACCTGAGGGAATGTTGCTAAATCACTTTTCTGTGGTAGCTGACTAAGGCCAAAACCAAAAAGTTAAGTCAAAACCGGGTTTAAGTTTAGAACAGGGAACTGTGACTGAAAATGGAATGGATACAAAAGAAAGACAATCAACAGTAGCAGGGAAAACAGGCAAGAGAAACTGGAGGTGCAGCATCAAAACCCATAATTTGCAATTTCTCTGCTTTCTGCAAACATCAGTCACAGTCCAAGACTCTTCTCATTGGCTGTAAGAGCACAGAACTTGTATCCAGCACATCCAGATTAATGCAGGAGAGTTTAGGAGGTCTGCCCAAATAATGTCTCCACACAATTATAGCTCAGAAGTCATAACCCCTCCCTTTAATATTAAAGAAAAAAGAAATCACATTTGCAGCCAAAATGTACTGATAATACTGCAATGGCAGCATGGCCCTGAGCCTGCAGCCTTCTCAGAAGTCATTCTCATTAGAAGAAAACTGAAGGATCATCCTCTTCATCCAGTGATCTGCAGGACATTTAACACAAGCTGCTCACTGAAGAAGGCCAGAGCTGTGGAATTTTTCAGGAGTGAGCAAGGGGAGTTTTAAGTGTTTCAATCCCATCCTTGTGAAGGTTTTATTTGAAAGGGGTGGAGAGCATAAAGCAGAGCTGGAAGCAGCACCCAGGAGGACACCAGAGGCAAATTTCTGCCATGAGGGATGGGGGGAAGGCTGCTCACAATAAATTGGTTTGTCAAATAACTGGAGGGAGGGCCAATGTCTCCTGTGGAAGGCTGACAGTAAAAGTCTGTCAGAAGCAAAAACAATGAAGAATTAATTATTCCTAAGTATGAAAGGACCTAGGACTCAGTGATCTGCTAATTAAAACCAAAATACCCACAATGTAGTTCCAGTTCAGTTCTTGTGAGAGCCAACAGAGAGCAATCCCACCGTCTCTAACGTCAGTAAGAGCTTGTTTTAAGGGCTCACTCCTTAAAGATATCAAAATTTAATGGAAATCACAGATATTTAGTACTCATCTACTCCATATTCAAATATCTGAGCTCACACAAAATACACAAGAGAGCTATCACCAACTCATTGTGTTTCAGCAGCCCTGGAAATCACTGAAAAGTAACTGGCAAACCAACTAAACTTCATTAGTGTAAAGCTGCTCCTTGAAGGCAGCTCTGGAGGGGCTCAAAGCAGTGAAGTTTTATTTTTGTTTAGCTGGTAACACAGTGGGTAAGAAGCAGAAAGCAGCTCTGATGTGTGAGATGAGAAGTAGCACAGACAAGCTCTGTGACAGGGAGAAGGAAAGATAAATTGTGACTTTCTGTGAAGATGACAACATTTAAAATTAAATGTCCTTGTCTTAATTTCTGCTCCCACGTAACCAGTGGGTTGTCTGAGGGACAGAAGGAAACTCAGGTTTTCTCCAGGCTACCTTCCCTACACTGTTTTTCAAAACAGGGAGGCAGCAGAGAGGTTTTCCAGATACATCAGGCTCTGCAGGCATCCAGCTGCAGGATCTCCAGCCTTTTGCAAGAAGTTCTCTCCTCACAGTGTCTAAAAGCCATCAATCAAAGGATCCACAAAAAAAATTCCAGAAGCATTTGGGTTGGAAAAAACCTCTGAGATCAGTGAGTCCAAGCTGTGACTGCTCCCCACCTTGTCACCAGTCCAGAGCACTGAGTGCCACATCCAGGACTTGCTTGGACACCTCCAGGGATGGGGACTCCAAACCTCCCTGGGCATCCCCTTCCAATGCCTGACCATCCCTTTCCATGAGGAAATTCCTCCTGACACTGGAAATGCTGGACACATTGTTGAAACACAGAGCAGAATGGGAGGGTTTAAGTCCACCTTCCCTGAGTATGATGTCTCACTGTGGTTGCATGTGCGGCAGCTCCCACAATTTTAAGACTTGCAGTATCCCAATTTGGAGAAGGTGCCCGCATCCTTTGCACAAAGCATGAGACAGCAGCAATTCCTTTAGGACAAGCAGAGGAGATGGCCACCACAACTCCATGGTCACTGTCTCCCTTCTACCTGCCAGCTCACGACAGACACCTCTAAATTAAGAGGGACATTTATTGAGGGACATTCATTAAGCTTTTCTCTGAGCCACAGATAACTCAGAGTGACCAACACCACCCTGAACATCACTGGATATCCCATGTTAGGGGCTTAAATCTTCCCTTGAAGCTTTCATTTTCCACTAAATTAAAAAAAAAAAAATGAACTGGAGCTTCATCCTCTAGCCAGACATGGGCCTGAAGAGCAGCATACCTGCATTCCAGTTTCCACCCTGGGTTATTAGCCAGACTGTTTATAAAACAATTTTAAAATGCCAGCTTTTATGTATTACAGTTTTATTAATCTTGAATGATACATCATAGGTGCAGGATGCATAAAAGGGTTACAGAAACATGGTTTGCATTTTAAAATGCTTTAGTGAAAACAAATGAATTCTCTTTATTAAATGAATTGAACCTTGCTGTGTCCTCCACGGAAAGATTTCAGTATTAGTGAATCTCCTCCCTCATTGTTCTTTTTTCCACCTTCTGTTAGGGGAGGAAAACAAGTATTTCGGCATTTACAGCTCCCAAATGGTTTCTCAGTTTTGAATTAAATAGGCTGTGATATGAACTATCTGAATACACAGAAATAAAGGAAATATTCTCTATGCACATGCAGAAGAGGCTACTTCTGTCAAAAAACAGGTTTACTGTTTCATCAGATTTGGTTGCATGTGCTCAGCTAAGAGTGACAACCACCACTCCACTGGTTTGACTTGATTTGAGTTGGCACTGAAATACCAGGCTGAGGTTCTGTTGGAATCCATTACAAGAAACAGAGGCATTACAGCAAAAGGCTTTAGATAAAGGCATTTTTATATTTTAACCTATTTAAATAGAAAACACTTTTTAAACAAAACAAAACAAAACAAAAAAACAACCAGATTTTGAATTTAGGTTATAAACTCAAGTTTAGGTGTAATTACAAAGAGAAGTTAGAGATGCTTCATTGCTGGTTTTATCAGCAAACTTGGCCAACAATCAGCTTTTATTCTTATCAAAGATAGAGATGCATCCATTTGCCATTAAACAGATCTGTTTCCCACAAACTGCACACAGCCTCCAGGCTCCAGATAAGCAGGGAATCTGCCTTCCAGCATCCAGAGTACAGGAATTTTAACACCTTCCTGGAGCAGCATTTAAACTGATCATTAGTGTCAACAAATGCAATCCAAATGGACTGTCCCAAACCTCTTTGGGAGCAGAGACTCTTTTCTGCTTGTTCAGTGTTTAACACCCTGGAGGCCCAGCTCCAGCACTGCTGCCACTTTAATCTTCATTTCAACTTTTTTATGAGTCATTTATACGCCAAGGTAACCCACCTAAGCAATCAAATACAACAACCAAAAAAAGACCTGGATCCCAGTTTTCTGGTTTTACAAGCCTCAGAGGGGAAAGGAGATAATACCTGAACAACTTCCATGTTCCAAGTCCAAGGTTTTATAGAGGAAGGGGAGAGAGGGAGGGATGATCTTTCCACAGCACTGCAATGCCACAGGAAAGCACCACGTTTAATGTAATCAAGCTCTACATTGCAGCCATATGGAAACAATTTCAGTCAATAAACAACTCCTGCAAGAAGACAGCAGAGGGACAGGAAAATCAGATCCTGATTTAACCAGGAGGCAGGAGAGCTGCTGGCTCAGCTCAGAGGCTGCCATGACATGAAATATCCATGTCCACCAAAATTCCACGGCTTTGGGTCCCCATCCTCTGCCTTTCACTTCCACACCTCAGAGTGCAGGGATACAAATGGCACAGCTCATTCCAGAGTGCTCCCCTGCCTCCAAGATCCTGTGCCTCAATGTTTTCCCCTTTCTTCTCTCTTCCCAATCTTTCCTCAAAGCCTATCTCTGTGGCCAGCTTCCCACCCGATAGCCAGAAAGGAAGCAGACATCCCAAAATTTAGATACTCACACCACCTCCCTGCAATTTATCTGCCTGGAATTTGCAGGTTTCAAAATAGGGACTTTGTCAGGGAACAAATCCTTGAAAACACCCAACTTGGAAAAAAAAAACCAAAACCAACTTATAACACCACACATTTTACTTCTTCCTGTTAGTGGTATTTAAATGAGGTTTGGTTTCAAGATTCCATATTATCCAGGATCCTAAAAACCAATGGCAAAAATACTGCCTCTCCTGCAGAAGACAACATTCCTGTGCACTACTGATTACAGCTGCAACACCAAGGGAGCAAAAGCTAAATCAGTTTGGGACAGGAAAAGGGAAATTCAAGGGAACAGCCATCAAGCAAAGGCAGCTGCATTTTTAACAAAAAGCAAGAAGGCACAGTGCTATGAATAAATCAGAATTTCCTTGAGTGTGACAGAGGAGTGACACCAGTATTTATGAGGATAATGTCCATGAACTGAAGGGTAATTCACGAGTGGCTTCAGAGGTAACTGCTGGTAAAGGTTGGGAAGTTCATCACTTCCACAATGCCAAGGGATCCGGCAGCAGCTGCACCACCACCACCCCAAAATGCTGCCATTTTACACTTGAGGGCACCCAGAAACAAAAGGCCTTGGGATGTTTCCCTGAACAACCAAAATGCAAGACTCAAGGTATGTTAAGAAACAAACAGTACCAGTAATAAAATGTAAACCCCAACAGCTTTCTAGTGGAAGGAAAAACCACTGGGAGTACTGGGAACAGTTTTCTGTAGACTGGGGAAACACGCCTTTGTCACATGAAGCATCTTCTAATTCACCAGCAATAAAAGATGATTCCCAGCAAATCCATCAGCAGGGAAACATTTAAACCAGCCTAAAACCCATGCAGCAAAGAGGCCTTTCACCCCAGGCCAGGTGGATATTCCTATTTCACCAATGCTCAGCGAGAGGATGGAGTGAACCTCTCAAGCTGTAAGCCAGGTTTCCATCCAGGCAAGGAACAGGAAAAGAAAAATCTGTCTTTTCCCAGTAAAGAATTACGAGGACAAGGACACCAGTAGCACCAGCCAGCACGTTTTAATGGCAAATCTCTGGATAAAGGACTAACTTTATTCTTTTGAGATTACAAATGTAGCTGAGCAGAGTCAAGTACACGCACAGAGCGTACTCTGGTTCTGGTGGAAACCCACACTGGCTGCTCCGTATCCAAGAGCTGTCAGTCAGCCAGTTCTTCAGCTACTTCCTGGAATTGCATCATGCTAATTTTTTTTTTTTTNCACTAAATTTAAGGTCTGATGCAGTTCAACATTTTTATCACTGCAGATAAAAAAACTGTGAGTGGCACCAGGACTGTAGCACAACAGGACATTATTAGGAGGAAAGGACAGCAGGAGAAAGAGGCTGAAAACCTGCCTTAAGTTAGCTCAGGAAAGCCAAACCCATCAGAATACAAAGGCTAATTTATAATCTAAAAAATGCAGACTGCAACTAGTAAATGGCAGACTTTACTTGGGTAAGGAATGTCAGGTCTGGGGCAGCAAGGCTCATGAACAGGATTTCCCTATGTAAGAGGGCTCCTGGGAATCTTTTCAACGGCTGTGCAGCAAAAAAGGGCTAAAGGCACCTCGGAATTTGGAATGGGTCAGGCACAGGCTGGAACAGGCACCTTTTTTGGTCTCCACAATGTTAAAAATAAATGGAGTCCATGAAGAATCACCAGATGATCTGAGTGCTGGAGAAAATGCCTCAGAGTGAGACTTAAAAGCTCAACTCTGTTTCCTTATCTATCAAGTAACTTGATTACAGAGTGTAAGTACCTTCATGGCAAGAAAGTCCTGGATACTAAAGGGCTCTAATCTTGTCAGGAAAATCCTAACAAGAACCAGCGGCACAACTTAGACTAATTCAAATTAGAAATCAGCCACTTATAACTACCAAGAGAAGTGATGAGCCTGAAATTACCAGTGATGGACACTCAGGGCTGGAAAGCTTTCAAATTGTTTTTAGCCAAACATCATTTACTGGTCTCAGTTTCAGAGTAAATGATTAAAATTTAAAGGCCTGTGATACAAAGCATATAAAACATATCAGGGAAGGCAATTTAATTATCTGTTCTCGCCTTAAATTTTATGAATCTCCAATATGTTAACATCACTCAACTTCTGTGGACCAGGAAATTAAAGAGGGAGGAATAAGTTTCAAGTTCAGCAAGTTCCCTCTTTTTCTGATTTATCACTCCACCAAACAGATGGAGCTCCCATGACACACAAACAGGGAATGACCAGCTAGGATGTCTGGAAACAACACTAATGCAATTTAGTTGGGTAAACTCTGATCAGATATTCCCCCTCCAACCCAGGCCATGAAAAAACCAGTTTTAGCTTAAATAACCAGTTCTTATTCTGGGTTACTACACCTCTGACAGCCAGGGTCATATTCCCAAGAGCAGCAGCACCCATTAACAGCCAGCCAAGAATCTCCAATACTTCTTAAACACAAAAGCATCTCAACAGTCCTGATAGGATGATTTCCATATTCCACACTGGAACATGGGCAAGTCAAAAAGTTTGCTCTGGGTGATAAAATAAAACCTATGGTAGAGCCTAGAGAGGAAATTTCATTGCCAGGAAGAACTTTCCAACAGTGAAGCACCACTTCCATGTCAGAGCTGCTGCACACCCCGAAAACGCTGCCAGTTAAATCACAAGGAGATTTCTGGTGAAAGCTGACATTGTAATCAGAGAATCTGATCATGGCAGAGAAACTGTCCAAAGTAAAGGTCAGAATAAATATCCAAGCAGGAACAGCGCTTGTATTTGATGAACTAACTAACTGCTTTCTGCTGCCATCAGTATTACAGTGCCACAGCAAGAACAAAAAGCAGATTCAGTGCTTGCCTCAGAGCTCAGAAGGAACGGGCAGCTCGAGATGCAGGAAATGACTATATGCTGCACTTCCCAATTGATAGGGCAAGGGCTTATCAGAAGAACAAAACTGGCTGTTCACAAGGCCACTGAAAGAGTAGCCTACACTATTGTTTCAGTGATAGTTATCCTGCTGCTGAACTTAAAAATTCTAAGGAAGTAAAAAGAAAAAAAGGCTTCTTAAATATTGAGTTCAGAAGTTGGGAGAAGACTGATACCAGCAACTCAGGACAAGCAAGATTCAACTGGGGGCAGAGCCAAACATAATTAATAGAATTTTTATGCCTGGCTTGTAAATTTTTTCCTTAATCCAACATTATAATCTCATCTACCACCACAGCAGAGAATGGGATTCATGTAAATTTAATAAAGCTTCAAAATATACCTTGTACATATGGAAAACAAAAAAAAAATGCCACCTCTATGCATGAGGCAGGTGTCAAAATTTGTTTCCTCAGGCTGGAAGAAACTCTTCCCTGGAAGCAACGCTCCACCCATTGGGCAAATGGAGATTGGAAGCACTACCTGCCAGCATTCCATGGACACACACATGAAGTGAGATCTTTGTCAAGCTGTATTACAGAAGTGATTTAGGTGTATTCATGTACAACCTGCTGGAAGGGCTCTGCTTGGTAATGAGTTTCAGGCTGGTAATTGCACCGAAACCAAGACAAGATGATGAAATGAACATTCAGAGTGGAATTCTGTAGGAAAAAGTGAACTGACCTTCCACAGCTCCTGGTTGGCTGCACAGGAAGATGAAGGAGAGCTCACTCTGTCAGGAGCACTATGGCAGTTCCCTGTTTTAAGACCAGACTTTAACTTCAGACTCTGCCTGCAGCTTTGATTTAGAACTGGGAAAGGGAAACCTCCACACAGACAGGGAGCATAACCAGTTATAGATTATTACTTTTAATTCTTAATAAAGCACATTAAAACAGCAATTGTTCAACCTGCTGGTGTCTGCATTAACATGGGGCTGAAGCAAAACAAGTGACAAACATGCCTGTGCATTCCTGAGATAGATCAGAAGTCCAACACCAAAAAAATCCTATTAAATGAAGCAGAAGAAAAGCAGTACAAGAAAGAAGGGAATCCCTCACAGTCTTGGGAGAAAGTTTACTCTTGATCTGACAGGAGGTGGAATATAATGGATTTAAAAGCAAGGAAAAATAACTGAATAAGTAAGGATGAGAATTGTCGAGCCACAGAAGCAAATGGGAAATCCCCCCATCACCATAAAAAATAATCTCTGGACTCTGATATTCTTAATGACCATATCAGATGAGCAGCAAATAAATTCCTTATAATGTTACTGTGTATCAGTATATCACAGATGGAAAGTGCAACTGATGAGAAGGAGACACCTGTGTTGAAGTGCTGCTGCCTCCATCCGTGACCCTGTGCGAGTCAGAGCCCTTGTGCCTCAGTTTCCCCATTTGTAAAACACCAACACCTCTGTCAAGCACTTTTAGAGATTCACAAAGTATTGTTTTGACATGGAACAGCAAAGGAGGGCAGTGGCTTAGCCAGAAAGATCCAGTGGGAGCCACTGGAGCTGTGCTGCTCCAGGAGCTATGGCCACGAATCGATCAGCCCTGATGAGGTTGGGCTTTGCTGTAATTGTCACAGCAGCGGCTCCGGGACTGTGACACCAGCCCTGTGCTCAGCAGTGTCACACAGGGAGCCTGCACCAACAGCAAACCTCTGCTACACCCAACTGCAACAGCAAAGAACAGGAGCTGCCCAAACCCAACAGACTTTTTAAGGTTATCAAGGATAAAAGCTTCTCCACGTGCTCATATGACCAAAGGCTAATGCTGTGTAAGCGCCCAGTTGAGAGGGGACAGATATAACCAAGAGCGTGCTTAAAGAAAGGGATGTATTATTCACTGGAAATCTGCAGGCACAACACAAAAATAAATGTATTTCTCACAGTGACAAGATGAAATTTTCGGTTGGTCAGCGACTACAAAGCCGATTCTCTACTTCTGGCTGTGGACCACATGACAGCCTCAAATACGTAAGAGTGTTTTATCTGCCAACTTGCAATGAAGACCACACAGTTAATAGTTTGCAACCTCCTTTCCCCCAGAAGATCTTCAGAGTTGAGTAATAAAATTCCTCACATGATTTCAATGAGAGGGTTCACTTGTCAGGGGCTGTTTGGAGACAGTATCATATGTCAGGGAGGTGCTGCGCAGATCAAGTTTTCCAACCTTGTGTTTTCAAGGCTTGACTGAAAATGAAAAAAAACAAAACCAAAAAAAGCCCACCAAACTTCAGGAGGTAAAGTTGGAAACTGGAGAAAAGAGAAATAATCTCTAGATGTTATTTTCAAAATGTCAAAGTTAGCCAATTAACGAGGGGAGGAAGAAAAACTGATTAAAGCCCTGACAAACCCTTGAGATCACAGACTGATTGCGAGTTCTGCTGCAGACTCCCCGTAGGAACCTGGGCAAGCTGATCCCTCTACACTTTGGTTTGCCACCTGCGAGACAAAAAATAGCACTTTCTTTTCATATCCTGTCATTCTTGCCTGCATTGTTCCCCAAATTAAAAGCATTTGTCAAAACACTTATCTTTAGCATAAACCCTGGGAATTGCATTCACAGCTACCACACAACCCATTTGCTTGACTGAGTGTTCAAATACAAACTCTTAGTACACTTTCCTACCCAGCAATCCTAATTTAATACCAGTCAGAAGGGAGCTTTAGTCAATTCAGGAATATTAGAATGCTACAATACAATTTATTACTAATCTTACAAATAAAACCAGCTTTAGGGTTACAAGTTAGACCGACGACTCCCTCCTCAAAAAATATTCAATTCTCCTCATTATGTCCTAAAAATCCTGCTGTAATCACAGTATTTGTCTCACTGCATTGATAACCCACAAGATCATATCATCAGCATAGGTATAATTAAAGCTCAATCCCACGAGGACATGTATGCAGAATCCAATCCCTGCTCCGTTAAAATCAGCATAACGTGAAATCAACTTCAGGGACTTTAGAATCAAAGCTGCATGAAGTTATCGACAGGAGAAACAAAGGCATCTGGTTTTTTGCAGTTAAGATTCTTAAGCTGACAGTATTTTGATTTCAAATTCTGAAACTTTGCAGATTAAAAAGATTTGCTACAGATGCCAATACTGTAGCCTGTCATTCTGTAAAGTCCTTAAAAGCTCTGCATAAGTTGCTTTCTTTAGATTAAAATGTGCCGTTTCCTGAAAAATCATTTGTTTTCTAACATATACAAACAAACACCTTCCCAGATCCCTTGGTATAAGGAACAGTACAGCTTCCTCCTTTCTCCTGGTTCGGTTTCATTAATTCTCCAATTTTCCACCCAAAGACCCAAATTTCACCCCTGCTCCACTGACACAAAACACAAAAAAAGAGCAGTCCCAAAAGTTAACAACAGAACAATTCCTGACAGTCATGCTTAATAAAAATGCTTGTTATTAAAAAAGTCAGTTAGTTTTAAAAATCAATGTCAGAGTCCCACTCTTTTCCCAAATCCAGGCATAAATGAAAAAAACATACCAAACACTCCCATGAACCTACAGATTATCACTAAAAAAAGTAAACACAATAATTTAGTTTTCGAAACACTGCACAGCTATCAACTTTTAATATCCCTTTGTAAGAGACCAGTAAGACCCACACAGAAACTGCCTTAAAAATAAGCTTCCTGCAGCTGACACCAGCTACTGATTCCATGGAATTATCAGAATCACAATGCTGGAGAGATGCACGTTGTCCTGAAAGGTCAATAAACCCAGGCAGTCGCTTGACACCGCTCAGTGAAGCAGTTCCAGAGACAACCAGGCCTCATTCACAGAGGATTTTCCCCCAGATTTCCTTACCCCTCCTTAAAAATCCTGCCGTTTCACCTAGGGTAGCATTCCTGTAACCCAGCTGGCAGCCTGCATACCACAATGTCGTCTAGACCTGCTCGGAACAGTGGGATGACACAGGAGTAAAAATGCTGATGCCTGTTCTGGTGCTTGCACTGGTGCTAAGGGAACGAGGGGAGGAAGAACAGGCAGCACGGAGTGAAACACAAGTTCCTTGTTCCCAGCCTCCTGCCCAGGCTCGTCGGGTAATTCTGTCAAGCAGACAGAAAAAGTTGTGGCCCTTGCAGGGCTAAAGAATAATCTTCACATAAGGGAAAAAGAACATTCCCAAATCCCAGTTCTCACATGCAGAAACAAACCCTGCCCTTCCCCAGCCCGGTGCTCCCCAGACATGCAGATAACAAATGCATCCCTGCACAGACAACATTTTCCATCCTTTTCTTCCTTCCCCCCTCTCTCAATCTCAGAAATGTTTCCTTAGCGATTTGGGAGAGAAATGGTAAAAAGGGAGATGCAAAACACAGAAATAAATTAAGTTTGTTCTCTGTTGTTGACGGATTTGGTCTTAGCATGACGGGAGGAAAAAAAATGTTAGGAGTGATAAATCCATATATACCTACTCCAAACTACACCCCGCTTCCCAAGGGACACGGTGTAATGGTAAATAAGTATAGATGCAGTTCCTACTAATGAGGCAGGGTACAGCAAGGCCAAAGAAAATGCAATCATCTCGGGGAAAAAAAACTGCACAGGACTCCTCCTCTCCCATCCATGGAGGAAATCAAATGCCAGCTGCACCATCCCAGGAAGGAAGCAGAGTCTGTACCTGATGAGCCCTGCAGAAATGAGCGAGTCATATCACGGGACCCGAGCAGGCACTTCAGGCTTTCTCCAGCCCACAAATCGTTTGCAGAGCACAATTCCTCGCTCCAGTATTTTGCATGGCATCACTCATGCAAATTGTAGGGATAATTTTCCCCAGTGTTTTCTTTTTTTCTTCCCTCCATCCCCAGTAGTTTGAAGCAGGAGGACATAGGTAGCGTCTCCCAGATCCGTGTTCCCTGGTCATCACTTTAACGCTTTCCTCCCTACAAAGTTTAAATCCCCCCAGCTTTTTGTTCATAAACGTTTAGTACTTAAAATCACACTCCCAGTGTTAGTTGAATGAATTGAGATAGACCCGACTCCACAAACATGCTTAAACCTTCATTTCCTCTTCCTTCTTCCTTCCCCACCCCCCAAAAGAGCATTTTTTTTGTCCCTAACACGAAAGAACTGGGGAAAAAAACAGCACGTCCAACCAAGGCTTTTCCAGACCTATCGCAAAGAACAAAATGCTTCTGAAGAAGTGCTCTGCAAACATACCAAGAGACACTCCACCAACTAGGAAAAAAAAAAAAGAAAAAAAAAAAAAGAAAAAAAAAAAAAAAATTAAAAAAACCATCACAACAAAGCANCCATCAGACAAAACTGAAGTCGAAGAACTCGGCGGGGTCTGGCTCGGGTGTGTATTCTGCACCTAAATACACTCGCCTCTTGTTTTGTTTTAACCCCGAAACTGAGGCAAACACTCCAGCAGAATTCCCTGCCGCTTACCCCCGACCGTTCCTGCGGTCAAACCGTTCTGACCCAAAACCATCCCGGACACAGGACACAAAAGCATTTACCCCCCACCCCCGTTCCCCACCTCTTCCTAAGAAGTACAAAACAAACAAGCGTCTGACACCCCACCCAAGCTCTCCTCGCACATTTTGGGAATGACTTCCCTCCGGGTCCTCCTCCTCCCCCACCCGTTCCCGTGTTTAAACTCTCCAGCAAGCAGACACCCTTCGGGGGTTTCGTGCCTTTGCCCTCCCCGAAAACCTCCCCGAGCCTCGGGAGCTGCCAGAGATCTCGCAGCCCTGGGAGCCGGCGGGGTTTGGAGCACCCCAGAGCCCCGTTCCCCGACCTCCACCGGCACAAAGCTCCCGGAAAGGAGCCCCCGGAGCCCTCGCACAGCCCCAGCCAGGGTAAAGCTCCCCGGCAGAGCGAGGGGGGCTCCGTGCTTGGCTCCATCCCCGCAGATCGGAGCCCCCTTCCTTCCCCTGCCGTCCCCGGGAGAGGGAGCGCCGGGGGTCGCACCAGCCCACCCCAAAACTCCGCGGCGAACAACACCCGAACACCCCCAAACCGCAGCACCCACCCTGGCTGAGGGAGCTCCGCGGGCGCCACTCCGTGCCCCACGCCCGGGAGATGGGAGGAATCAGAATAAATACACAAATGGCAGGAACAGCGAACCCCAAAGGTGCCCTGCCCTCCCGCTGCAGCCTCCTGGGGACACTTTCCTCCTCCTCCTCCTCCTCCCCCGGATTCGGGGGTACCCGCGGAGCCCCCCAAAGCCGCGTCTCCAACTCTGCCGCCCGTGCTGAGGGGCTGCCCCTGCCCACCCGTGCCCGCCCCCGGCTGCCCCCCTCACGCACATCCCGCTCTCCGGCTCGGCGCGACTCCCGGCGGT